>QRFJ01000596.1:1365955-1371947 GCA_006176705.1 Cocos nucifera
AGATCTTATCTCCTGTTGAAGTTGAAGTTGAAGCTCGAGGAAGATCTTATCTCCAGCCAAGGTTGAAGAAGATTTTATCTCCTATTGAGGTTGATGTTGAAGCTCAGGGAAGATCTTATCTTCAGTCGAGGTTGAAGTAGATCTTATCTTCTATTGAGGTTGAAGCTCTTGGAAGCTCAAGGAAGATCTTATCTTCAGCCAAAGTTGAAGGAGATCTTATCTCCTATCGACGTTGACGTTGAAGCTCGGGGAAGATCTTATCTCCAATCGAGGTTGAAGGAGATCTTATCTCCTATTGAGGTTGACGTTGAAGCTTGGAGGAGATCTTATCTCTCAACCGAGGTTGAAGGAGATCTTATCTTCTATTGAGGTTGAAGCTCCTGAAAGCTCGGAGGAGATCTTATCTGCAGTCGAGGTTGAAGGAGATCTTATCTCCTATCGACGTTGACGTTTGAAGCTTGGAAGAGATCTTATCTTCAGTCGAGGTTGAAAAAGATCTTATCTCCAGTTGAAGTTGAAGTTGAAGTTCGGAGGAGATCTTATCTTCAGTCGAGGTTGAAGGAGATCTTATCTCCTATTAAGGTTGATGTTGAAGCTCTTGAAGCTTAGAGAAGATCTTATCTCCAATCGAGGTTGAAGAAGATCTTATCTCCTGTTGATGTTGACACTAAAGCTCGAAGGAGATCTTATCTCCAACCGAGGTTGAAGAAGATCTTATCTTCTGTTGAAGTTGAAGCTTCTGGAAGCTCGAGAGAGATCTTATTTCTAGCCGAGGTTGAAAAAAATCTTATCTCCTGTCGACATTGATGCTGAAGCCCAGGGGAGATCTTATCTTCAGTCGAGGTTGAAGAAGATTTTATCTCCTATTGAGGTCGAAGCTCCTAAAAGTTTGGAGAAGATCTTATCTCCAGCTGAGATTGAAGAAGATCTTATCTCCTGTCGATGTTGATGTTGAAGCTTGAGGAAGATCTTATCTCTAACCGAGGTTAAAGGAGATCTTATCTCCTATTGAAGTTGAAGTTGAAGCTCAGAGGAGAATTCGGATCCCGAGTTTCCATGCTTGCTGCTTGTTGTGGACGTCGAGCTCGTTATGGACACCGGACTTGTTGTGGACGTCGAACTAGGACCTCTCTTGCAAACCAGGATAAGATTCTACCTTTTGCATTTGACATGGTCAGGTTGTCATAGGAAAGCACGTGTAAGGATTCTCCACTGAGCTCCTTCCTTCTCCACATCTTTGGTCCATGAGGTTCCGACTTTTGCTTAATTTAGGATGAGGTTCTTCCCCTGTTCCTAACAAGATGTAGGGGCATATTAGGATTATTGTCAGGACCTCTCTTTTCATCTCGTCTAAAATGAATGAGGTCTTCGACTTTGCTCACAGTTAGGATGAGGTTCTCCTCCTATTCCTAATGGGCTGTAGGGGCACATTAAGGGTCAGTTGTCAGGGCCTCTCCTCTTCATCTCATCTAAAATGAAGGAGGCCTTCGACTTTGCTCACGTTAGGATGAGGTTCTTCCTCCTATTCCTAATGACTGTAGGGGCACATTAAGGGCCGTTGTCAGGGCCTCTCTCCTCATCTCGTCTAAAATGAACGAGGCCTTCGACTTTGCTCACGTTAGGATGAGGTTCTCCTCCTATTTCCTAATGGGCTATAGGGGCACATAAGGGCCGTTGTCGGGGCCTTTTCCCTCATCTCGTCTAAAATGAATGAGGCCTTCGACTTGCTCATGTTAGGATAAGGTTCTCCTCCTATTTCAAACATGGTCACTTTTGATTGCTTCTTTCCTATCATCACATAGTTTTTGCATCAAGAAATAATAATGTTGAAATGGAGAAATTTTATTAAAGAAAAATTACTGGTAGTACATCCTTAGATTTTTTAAATTTTAAGGTCATTGGAGCATTATTCCTCCGAGCTCCTTCAGGCGATAAGTTCTAGGCCGGACGACCTCCTCTATTTTATACAGGCCTTTCCAATTCGGAACAAGCTTTTCCTAGCTCTAAGGCTGAGAGATGGTGGCTCACCGAAGCACTAAGTCCCCCACTCTGAATATTTTATCCTGACTCTAGAGTTATAGTATTGGGTCATCCTTCATCTGTAGGCTGCCATCCGAACCTAAGCTTTCTCTTTTTTTTCTTTCAGCAGATCAAGGTTGACTCTGAGGTCCCATGAGTTACACTGCTCATTGAAGGCCACGACCCACGCTAATGGGAGCTTAAGCTCGATTGGGATGACTGCCTTTGTTCTAAAAGTCAAGATGAATTATATTTTTTCAATCGATAGCCTTTGAGTAGTTCGGTACGCCCAGAGGATTTGGTAGAGTTCGTCCACCCAGACCCCCTTGCTTTATCAAGTCTTATCTTGATGTCTTGCAGTAGGATTTGGTTGGTCACTTCAGCTTCTCCATTTGCCTGTGGATGAGCTACCGACATGAAGTGATGGAAGATATTTAGATCTTTGCAGAACTCAGCGAACCTCAATCTAGCAAACTGTCATCCACTTTGGCAATCCGTCCGATGCTCCTTCATACGTATCTTCGCTATCTGGTCTCCGATTGTGGTGTTCTTGGGCTCGTTGGACCCTATTTATCATCCTAAACCTTACTATGGGCTTAATGTGAAAGAATTCAAGACTTTTTTCTCAACAATCTGCATCTCGATTCGATATTTGGTCTCCACCTATCCGAGAGTTCGTCTAGCGCTCTCATGTCCTGAGGTAATCGCCTACTGATCATGGATGAAAAAATATGAAAATCGATGCAGGCTGCTCGATCTTACCTCTATCAACTACTGTGATCTGCCTGACCTAAGACCTGCTTGGGATAGCCTCCTACGATAATAGGAACTTTACCTTACTACGTCGCATGTCATTCTCCTGAGTCTATCATCCTGTGCCCGATCCGTCTCCACTTGAAGCTCCACCTCGCACTAGGCTTCCTGATATGAGGTAATGTTCTCCATACTTTCTTCCTCTTTGCACTATCCTAATGCCGCGCATGACCTTCAGGATTCCTTCATCAGCTTTTTATCTGAAGCCGATCGAATCCAATTTGCTCAGTGAAATTAGATTCTTCTTAAAGCTGGGTATGTATCGGACCTCATCCAACTTCTTCACTGTTCCATCATAGAGTTTCATGCTAACCATTTCGCTGCTTTTGATCTCATAGCTCGATCCGTCTAGCAGAAACACAGTGCCCTCACTGATCTTTAGGGAGTCAAACATCTTCTCTCTGCAACATACATGATAAGGACAAGCAGAATCCATAATCCACTAAAAGAAAGAAGTAGATACCTTATCAGTAATCAGAAGAATATCATCACTATCTTCTGTATCGCTACTGACCACCACCACAGTAACCCTCATCCAATCCTTGAGTTGTTGGCAATTCTTAACTCGATGCCCTAACTCGTCGCACCTGTAGCATCTGATCTTGCTTTGGTCTCTCATCTTGGACTTGGATCGTCTTCTTCGTGATCCTCTATCGCTCCGTCTACTGCCTCCTGCTCCTCCAAAAGTTGTCAAAGCTGAGCTGTCACCATTTGAGCTCGAAGTTGGATTCTCTCTCCTAAGAACCTCATTCTAGAGAATCACCGTAGTGACTTCGTCCATGTTGATGGTGCTCTTTTTCATTAAAAAAGCAGTCTCCAAGGACTCATACGAAGAAGAAAGCGATGCAAGCATGACCAATGCCCTGGTCTTCTCCTCAACTTTTTCGCCAATGCTAAGGAGGTCGGTGAGGATTTTCTAAAAGTTGGATAGATGCTCTCGCATGCTCTGGCCTTCATCCATCCATAGTTGATAAAACTGCCTCCAAAGAAAGAGGATATTGGTGAGGGACTTTGCCATGTACAATTCCTCGAGCTTTGACCACAGTGCTGTCAGAAAAGTCTCGCCAGATACATGTATCACCACATCATCCATTAGGTACAAGCAGAATGTGCTTACTGCTTGTATCTAGATTTGCTTCTAATCCTTCACCTCTGTGGTGGCTAGCATCTCATCATACAAGAGAGCATGAATCAAACCATGTTGGATGAGGACATCCTTTACCCTTGCTTTCCATAAGGAGAAATTATTCTTTCCATCGAACTTATTGATCTCTATCTTAATTATGCTTATCTTCTCCATGTTCTTCAATCTCTATTACCACTACTGCAATCTATGCTCTGGTACCGTCTGGGCTCTGATACTAATTGTTGGGGTTATCAACATACATTGATATCACTTGTTAAGGATCTAGTACCAATGGATTGTGATAGAAAGAAAAAATAAAATCAAAACAAGAATAATCAAGTACGTGGATCAGCCTAAAGGCTCACCTCCACGGGACATGCAAACTTCACTATAAAAAAGGAAGAGATACAAGAGAAGATTATCCACTCTCAACTCACCTATACAATCCTCTCAATAAGAAGTTATCCTTAACAAACTCTCTTATGGAGACCCCATAAAATGATCGCAGTCTACTGCCTAACTGTCTGCCCGAAGCTCCTACTCCTACTATCCACTGGCATCCTTTTCTCTGCTCTCTGCATCTCAGGCTCTCTCCAATTCACCATGCCACGACCACTCAAATTAAAGCTCTCGATCTGCTGCTTATAAAGGCCACAAAAGTCCAAATCCAAGTCAAACACAAAGATAACAATCCTGATAGGATTTGGGTGTCTATGTGAAGAAAAAATCATGCACGTTGGCAAGGTCGCCTGGGCCTAGGCCATTCCCACACGCACACATGCCTAGGCCTGGGCCACGCCTAGGCCTGGGCTGCGCCCGTGCGCGCCTAGCCTGGGCCGCGCTCCCATGCTGGGCCGTGCTCGTGCTGGGCTGCGTGCCCATGCCTGAGCTGTGCGCAAGGCCGTTGGCTGCTAGGCCACGCTAGTGCACTAGCTGGCCCGCACGCTAGTGCGCACTTGGGCCTGCCTCTATGGGCCTGTGCGCCTAACCGAGCCTCCAGTGGGCTTGCTGGCTATGGGCTTCACTTCGGCGATCCATCTGAAGTGAAGCCCACTTTTGGAGACCCCCTGAAATAACCGCAGTCCATTGCCTAGCTGCCTGCTCGAAGCTTCTTCTCCTATTGTTCGTTGGCGCCCTTTTCTCTGCTCTCTGCATCTTAGGCTCTTTCAAATTCACCATACCACGGCCACTCAAATTAAAGCTCTCGATTTGCTACTTATAAAAGCCACAGAAGTCCAAAACCAAGTCAAACATGAAGATAACAATCCTGACAGGATTCGAGAGTCCACGTGAAGAAAGGATCCCGTGCGTCGACAAGGCTACTTGGGCCCAGGCCATGCACATGCATGCTTGGGCTTGGGCCGTGCCTGCATGCACCCGACCTAGGCCGCATGCTCGCATTGGGCCGCGTGCAGCTGGGCCACACCCGTGTGCTGGCTGGCTCGCATGCCAGTGCGCTCTTGGGCTTGCCCATGTAGGTGCGCATGCCTGGCCGAGCCTCCAGTGGGCCTGCCGACCATGGACTTCACTTTGGCGATCCGTTCGATGCTCCTTCGTACGTATCTTCACTATCTGGTCTCCGATTGTGGTGTTCTTGGACTCGTTGGATCCTGTTTGTTATCCTAAACCTCGCTATGGGCTTAATATGAAAGAATTCGAAATTTTTTTCTCAACAATCTCCATCTCGACTTGATATTTGGTCTCCACCTATCCAAGAGTTCGTCTAGCACTCCCATGTCCTAAGGCAATCACTTACTGATCATGGATGGACAAATATGGAAATCAATCTAGGCCGTTCGATCCCACCTCCATCAACTACTATGATCTATCTGACCTAAGACCTGCTTGGGATAGCCTCCTACGGCAATAGGAACTTCACCTTGCTACATCGCATGTCGTTCTTCCAAGTCTCTCATCCTGTACCCAATCTATCTCCACCTGAAGCTCCACCTCGTACTGAGCTTCCTAACATGAGATAATGTTCTCCATACTTTCTTCCTCTTTGCACTATCCTAATATCGTGCATGACCGCTT
>QRFJ01000597.1:0-80483 GCA_006176705.1 Cocos nucifera
AAGGAGGCGTGAGCCCAGTAAGAGAGCGACATGGAGTCCTTGTGGGACAAGGCTCCATCTCCTTTAGGATTCCAATGAGAGTTCTTCTAAGAATCCAGTTTGACTGGTCCAAGGCACTCTCAAGTAGGAATCCAGGGGACTCTAATCCCACCAATCAGATTTAGATCTGATTTCACAAAGGGTTGTGATTGGTTGGGAGGAAGATGACTTGGATCACGCTTAGTCTATATAAGAGACCCAGCGCCCAAGTGAAAAAAATAATGAAGAAATAATCAAGAAGCAATCTTCCCACGCCCCAAGGCTGCCTCTCTCCCCTTTCTCCACGCCATACTCTCATCTCTCCTTGCTCTCCACGTCCAAAAGTGTTTGGATTTGGATTGGTGCGATTTAGATCAAGAAAAGGAGATCAAAAGCAAGAGCTGCGCTGCTGCGAAAGAACGACTGCAGATCTTCAAAGGAGTTTTGAAGATCCTCCAGATCAGATCCAGATCTGATTTTTGAGGCGTGATAGGAGAAAGAAGGGATCTCCAGATCCAGCCCGAGTGGATACCGGTAGAGGCCAGGCCGCTTGCGTGGCTTGATCCAGAACCTTCCGCTGCAAACAGGATCATCAACAGGGTAATAGGATTACCCTATTCAGGTAAATTGAATGTGATTTAATTTATCCTTTTCATTTAATTTTTATTAAATAAATAAGAATCAGATCTGAAGCATCCCTGATCTGATACAGATCTAAGAGAAAAAATTTTTGAAATATATCTCTTGATCTGATCAGATCTGAACGAACCTGGTCAGGGAAATCAGGATTTCCCTTCACCCTAAGCCCAAAACTTAATTAAGAATTAAGAAGTTGATTGATTAGGATTTAGGATTGTGAATTGAAGATCCTAAGACACAAATCATAACACATTGGGTTAAATGGGTTAGTAAGGATTAGGTCCATTAGTTGGGTTAGACCTAAGGTTAGATTAAAGAATAGACTTAATTAGAGAATTGACTAAATCTAATCAATTGTTGTCTTAGATTAGGTCAAGGATTCTCTAGATCAATTACAATAGTTGTAGTTGGTCAAGTCCATATCTTTAACAAGACCCAAGATGGACTTGATTTTTGGCTACGTGGTCTTGCACGAACTATTAGGTTGATCTAATTGAAACTAATTAAACCAGTTGGTGTCTAAGGTAAACCAGACTAGTAGTTTTTAATTGGCAGCTCGCTTATCTAGCCATTTTTGATGGTGTCTAAGGCAAGCCTAGCAGATCCTTCAACTGATCGAACTTACCTGGCCTCTTGGTGAGATTATATTTTGATCAGATCGCTTAACTATTCAAACTGACCCATGTCACCCTAGATAAATCAGTTTGACTAATTTAGGTGCTCCTAGATCAGCCTATTAATGATCTCCCTTAAGCTGACTTGGTGAAGTTAGTGGGAGAATCATAACAAGCTGGTTAATCTGACCTACTCCCTTTTATAAATAAATTCTCTAAAATTATTAGATCCCTAAAATGAATTAGTTATATGATAATTGGATCATAGCCTTTCATTAAAGTGGATGATAATGGATCCATCAGTTGGATAATCATTGGAGGTCCAAAGACTTGGTGCTTATCAGTTGATGGAATTATCATTCTTTATATGATCTCTTGTATACATCTTTCTAAATGGTGGTCAAGTGGCCCAATTAAAGTTAGGCCTGATCATTTATTGATTGGATGGACTAAATATGGTCATGTTAATGGTTGGACCTAATTGGACCCTTTTCTGAGAAGGCCAAAGTAAACTGATCAGAGCCTGAGGCAAAATTTAATTACTAAAAATTATTTAGAAAAATAATTAGTTATGAACCTATTCTTAAATATACATGGGTGGACTAACCAAAGTTGGGCTTGTGTATAGTTTATATGGATTTTAGTATCCACTAAGAAATTAGGGTAATTTCTCGAATTGGAGGTAGAGACTACCAATTCGGATAAAATAGTGTGAGAAACCTTTTGATTAAAGTCCAAATCTTTAGGTTTAATAAATTAATTACTAATTAGATTTTGGTTTTTCTTTGTGCAGACATGGCTACTTCTCTATCGCTCCGATCATTGTTGGACAATGATAAGTTGTTGGAACCCAACTTCGGTAGTTGGTACTAAAAGTTGAAGATTGTCCTGGAGCTTAAACGGATCCTATATATGCTGACAGATCCTACACTTAAGGAGCCAACTGCCAATGCATGTGGAATAGTTAGAGATACTTATCAGAAGTGGCTTAGTGATCGAACCACGATGCGCTGCATTATGCTGGCCGCGATGAGCGATGAGTTCAATCACAAATTTGAGACAACCCAGCCAAATGAAATGCTCCAAGTGTTGGAGGATTCTTTTGGCACACCCGATGATGTTGAGAGATATAAGACTAGTTATGCCATCTTTAATACCAGAATGCGGGATGGTGCGTTTATCACTGATCATGTATTGTATATGATCGAGCTGATAGAGTGCTTGAGCAAGCTCGACTTTCTCTTGCACAAACAACTTGAAAAAGATGCAATACTGAACTTGCTGCCTAAGTCTTATCTCCCATTCCTTACACATTATAGAATGTCAAAGCCTAAAGTGGACTACCACGGGTTATTGGGGTTACTTCAGAACTTTGAGAAGGATCACCAACTCCATAAGGAGTCGGTGAACTTAGTGGGAGGTTCGTCTTCTCATTCTCGATCCTTTGGGAATGGAAAGAAGAACAAGAAGAAGAAAGCCAAAAAGGTGCATGTTCATGCTAGGACACCTGTGCAGGCTCAAACCCCAAAGACCAAGCTCGATAAGAGTCAAGCCGAATGTTTCTTTTACAAGAAGCGGAGGCACTAGAAGAGAAATTGTCCTCAGTATATTGTCATCCTGGATCCGAACAGGTAGAGAAAGAAGCAAGCTATTGTTGGGTAAGGTATTTATATGATAACTCCTTACAATTTCTCTATTTGTGATATTACTGATCGATATTAGATATTGGTAATCCTTACCATATTTACAATTCGTTGCAGGGGTTGCAAGTCAGTAGAAGATTCGAGCAAGGCAAGAGATTCCTTAATGTTGGAGATGGAAGACCAGTTTCAGTTCTAGCTTTAGAAATTTTAAAACTTGTATTTGAATCTTATACCGTTGTTCTTAGTGATTGTCATTTTTATCCTGATTTCTTTTTAAATATCATTTCTGTAGGCCTTTTGGCTATGAACAATTATGAAATTTTAATAAAGAAACGAGTTTGTAATGTCATTGTGAGTGGTGTTACTGCTTTCTGTGGATAATTGAACAATGGTGTATATATGTTATCACAACCTATTAATGTAGTCTATTCTACTGGCAAGCACACTAGATTAGATAGTGTATCAGATATCTACTTATGGCACTGTAGGTTAGGTCATATAAATAAGAACAGGATAAATAGGTTAACTCAAGAGGGAATCCTCAAAGTTAATGATTGTGAATCACTTCCAATCTGTGAGTCCTGTCTTCTTGGTAAAATGACCAAGTCATCTTTTACTGAAAAAGGTGAGAGAGCCAATGAGCTCTTAGGTCTAGTACATACTGATGTATGTGGACCAATGAGCATAAGTGCCATAAGTGGATATGTCTACTTCATCACTTTCACAGATGATCTATCTAGATATGGATATATCTATCTAATGAAACATAAGTTAGATTCTTTTGAAAAGTTCAAACAATTTTGAAGTGAAGTAGAAAAATAAACTAAAAAGAGTATTAAAACTCTTCAGTCTGATCGAGGAGGAGAATACCTTTCTGATGAGTTTCTCACATATCTAGGAGAGAATAAAATTCTCTCCCAATGGACTCCTCTTGGAACACCATAGCATAATGGTGTGTCTGAAAGGAGGAATCGGACTCTGTTAGACATGGTTTGATCCATGATAGGATTCGCTAGCTTGCCAATATCCTTCTAGGGATATGCACTCGAATTGACTTGTTATCTATTAAATTGGATTTCAAGTAAGTCTGTAGTTAAAACCCCATATGAGATATGGACAGGGCGTAAGCCAGCACTTTCACACCTTAGGGTTTGGGGGTATCCGACTTATGTCAAATGGTTAGTTACAGACAAACTTGGACCTAGGTCTGACAAGTGTACATTCATAGGGTACCCAAAATAGACCAAAAGATACTATTTCTACCATGCTGATGAACAAAAGATGTTCGTCAGCCTTAGGACAACCTTTTTGGAAAAGAAGTTCCTTGATGAAGGAATTGTTGCCTCTAAGGTTGAACTTGATTAAGTTCAACAAATAAAAAGTCCGACATAGAATGTTGAACCTAAGTCGAATTTGATCAGATCAAATCTAAAGCCTAGTGAACCCACACCATTAAGGTGATTCGGTAGAGTATCCCACCATCCGAATAGATACTATGGATTCTTGGTTCAGGATGGTGATCGCATCAAACTCGATGAGAACGATAAGGATCCAATCACTTATATGGATGCGATGTAGAGATCCAACTCTGAGAAATAGCTAGAAGCCATGAGATCTAAAATGGATTCTATTGGGGATAAACCCTGCTCCATCTGAAGTCTAGTCTGATGCTTAGCTTAATGTAACTGATAATTACGGAAGAGCTTCGATTGAAAATTCTTCATCTAGCAATCAAACTCCTTCAGTAATCAAATTCCTCCAACGGTCGAATCCCTTCCAGACTCCTTCAATAGCCGAACTCCTGCTACAGTCGAACCCCTCCAGCGGTCGAATCCCTTCCGGACACCTCCAGCGGCCGAACCCCTCCCGGACTCCTCTAGCGGTTGAACTCCTTTTTGACTTCTCCTTCGATCGAACTTCTCCATCAGTCGGACTTCATCCAAACTTCACCTTCAGCCAAACTCCTCCCAGACTTCTCCTTCAGTCAGACTTCTTCATCAGTCGGACTCCTAGACTTCTCCATCAGTCAAACTCCATCTGGATTCCTCTAGTGGATTATTTTCAGATTTCAACTAGCATTCCTCCTAGATGATCTCCTCTAGCCGTATTTCCTTTAGGAGTCCAAACTCTTCTAAAATTGATGTATGTCAAAGCTCTTCACCAACCAATGCCTACTTCCTCCGAACTTCGACTATTAAATCTTAATGAATGGGCACATCAGTTTACTACGGGCTGCGCCTCTCTTCCTAACAAACTCCACATGGCCCCGAGCAGCCTACTACTGGATGGTTACAACTGTCACTATCGGTCTGCTATAGGCGGTGCCTCTCTCTGTAACAAACCCCACGTGATCCCAAGCGGCCCACTACTGGATAGTTACGGTTGTCACTATCAGTCTGCTACAGGCTCCGTCTATAGAAAGAAACCCTCTAGATATATTTTCTTTAAGCTCTCTTCTCCTTCTCAAAACTCTGCTATAATTCTTTTCTGAGCATCTATTTCTATTGGCCAGAAGAGCTGACTTGATCATCGGAGGGTCCTACCGGAGCTACCACCATCGACTCCAGACGGAACGTTATTTTGTAGGTCATTGGTGGTGATCTCTTCTTCATTAACTCCAGCTCGATCCAGCATCAGCTAGATTCTGCACTAACAGGATTGACACTAGAAGGAGGGGCCCTTTATTCCTGAGGTTTTCTTGTTCTTAAAGGAGTGCTCAGCAGTGATCTCTCTTCTTCCTCTCTAGAGTTCTTTCCAAAAAAAGCCTCCCAAGAAGGTGACTACCTGAAGATCTACCGCTTCTACCATCAGATCTGAGCCAGATCCATCCATCCCTGCTCCATCGTCGGTGCTTCAACCTTCTCCTCCATCAACGGCCATGGTAGATCTAGAGTAGTTTAACCTACTGATGCAGCAAATTCAGGGCCTCACCAAAATGGTGCAGGCCATGCGGCAACCCTCGGTGGCGGTTCCATTAGGAAACTTACCATCGAGATGTCAGGAATCGGTCCCAAAGAGGCGCACTTGGGCTAGCATACTCGTCGCCCCTGGGAAGGAGAAATAGAGAGCAGAGGATCCTTATTCAGATCATGATTTTTTTTGAAAGAGACCTTTTTCATCTATAGCCGAAAGCCTTTCAAGATCTGCGATCGAGATGACGTCCTCGATCAGAAACTATGAGAGATGGATCGATGGATCGAGAAACTCTGCCATGTCATCCCGGCTCACCATGATGAGGTCTGCACCGATCCCCCTTTCTCTTTTCAAATTATGCAAGAGTCCATTCCACCGAACTTTAAGCTTTCCTAATTTGAAAGCTACGATGGAATCTCTGATCCGATTGATCACCTGAAGGCCTTTCGGACCATGATGCTACTCCATGATGCACCAGGCGCCATCTTATGCCGAGCTTTCCCATCTACCTTAAAGGGAGCAGCAAGAAATTGGTACTCGATGTTGAAGTCGGGTATGATCTTCTCCTTTGATCAGATGAGCCATCAGTTTGTGACTCATTTTGTTAGCAGCCGACATCCCCGTCGAGGTTCAGATTCTCTGATGAATATCAAATAGAAGAAGGGAGAATCTATCCGGACTTATGTCACCTGGTTTAATACTGCTGCATTGAAGGTTCGAAACCTGGATCAGTCTGTTGCAATGGTCGCACTCAAGGACGGCCTTCAGAAGAATGATTTATTATTCTCTCTGGAGAAGTACCCTAGAAACTTTGCTGATCTATTAGCTTAGGTTGAAGGATATGCCCGAGCAAAAGAAGCCTTTAAGTTGAAGGATGAGGAAGCCGCAAGAGAGCAGCGAGCGGACGAGTCTAATAAACCCATAACTGATGGAGGGCCGAATGAAGTTCGGCCATGCTCATGAACTTCCTTCGAGCGCAAGCAAGCTCGAACTCCTTCTCGAGCTCATCATCAAAGAAGCCCTGATAGAAGGGCACGAAGAAGTTCTCCCCCTAGAAGGTTTCACAACTATGCCCCCCTCGATGCTCCAAAAATGCAAGTGTTGATGGAGATCAAGGAGCAATAATCGAGGCCTGAAAGGATGCGCACTCACCCTGACAAGCACAATCCTAGCAAATACTGTCTCTACCATCATGACCACGGTAATGATATTAAAGAATATATTAGCTCCAAGACGAGATCGAGGAGCTCATCAGGAGAGACCGACAGGGTTGATTTCTTAAATGTCAGCTTGAAGCAAGAGAAGATCAATCAAGGGCGCAATCGCAGCCAGAATCACCAATGAGGAAGGAACAACAAGAAGATCAGTCGCCTCTCGGTGTCATCAACACTATCTCTGGGGGACTTAGTACTTCGGTGAGCCACCATCTCTCAACCTCAAAGCCAGAAAAAGCTTATCCCAAATTGAAAAGATCCGTATGAAATAGAGAAGGTCGTCCGATCCAAAACTTATTACCTAAAGGAGCTCGGAGGAATAATGCTCCCACGATCTTAAAATTTAGAAAATCTGAGAATGTACTGTCAGTAATTTTTCTTCAATAAAACTCCTTCATTTCAACATTATTGTTTCTTGGTGCAAAAACTATGTGATGACAGGAAAGAAGCAATCAAAAGTGGCCATATTAGGAACAGGAGGAGAACCTCAACCTAACATAAGCGAGTCGAAGACCTCCGGTTATTTAACACAGGAGGAGAGAAGAGGCTCCGACAATGGCCCTAATGTACCCCTATAGCCCATTAGGAATAGGAGGAGAACCTCATCCTAACATGAGCAAAGTTGAAAGTCTCGTTTATTTTAGATGAGATGAGGGGAGAGGCCCTGACAATGGTCCTAATGTGCCCCTACAGTCCATTAGAAATAAGAGGAGAACCTCATCCTAACGTGAGCAAAGTCGAAGGTCCTCATTCATTTTAACGAGATGAGGGAGAGGCCCTGAAATGGCCCTATATCTCATTAGAAATAGGAGGAGAACCTCATCCTAACATGAGCAAAGTCGAAGGTCTTGTTCATTTTAGACGAGATGACCCCTACAGCCATTAAGAATAGGAGGAGAACTCATCCTAACATGAGCAAAGTCGAAGGCCTCGTTCATTTTAGACGAGATGAGGGGAGAGGCCCTGACAATGGTCCTAATGTGCCCCTACAGTCCGTTAGGAATAGGAGGAGAACCTTATCCTAACGTGAATAAAGTTGAAGGCCTTGTTCATTTTAGATAAGATGAGGGAGAGGCCCTGACAACGATCCTAATGTGCCCATAGCCCGATAGGAATAGGAGGAGAACCTCATCCTAACATGATCAAAGTCGAAGGCCTCATTCATTTTAGATGAGATGACCCTACAGCCCATTAGGAATAGAAGGAGAACCTCATTCTAATGTGAGCAAAGCCAAAGGCCTCATTCATTTTAGACAAGATGAGGGGAGAGGTCGTGACAACGACCCTAATGTGCCCCTACAGTCCATTAGGAATAGGAGGAGAACCTCATCCTAATGTGAGCAAAGTCGAAGGCCTCGTTCATTTTCAAATGAGATGAGAGAGAGGCCCTGACAATGGCCCTAATATGCCCCACAGTCCGTTAGGAATAGAGAAGAATCTTGTCCTGTATTGTGAGCAAAGTCGAAGGCCTCATTCATTTTAGATGAGACAACGGCCCTAATGTACCCCATAGTCCATTAGGAATAGGAGGAGAACCTCATCCTAACATGAGCAAATTCAAAGGCCTCGTTCATTTTAGATGAGGTGAGAGGAGAGGCCCTGATAATGGCCCTAATGTGCCCCTACAGCCTGTTAGAAATAGGAGAAGAACCTCATCCTAACGTGAGCAAAGTCAAAGATCTCGTCGACATAAGACAAGATGGAGGGAGAGGTCCTATCGACGATCCTAACGCACCCCCATAAGCTTATTAGGAATAGGAGGAGAACCTCATCCTAATGTGAGCAAAGTCGAAGACCTCATTTATTTTAGATGAGGTGAGAGGAGAGACCCTGACAATGGCCTTAATGTGCCCCTATAGCCCATTAAGAATAGGAGGAGAACCTCGTAGACTAAAGACATAGAGAAGAAAAGCCTCATCCTAACATGAGCAAAAGTCGAAATCTCGTAGACCAAAGACGTGGAGAAGGAAGAAGCTCGGTAGAGAATCCTTACACATATTTTTTCATGACAACCTAACCACGTCAAATACAAAAAAGAAAGGTCGACTACCATATTAGATGGTCTCGCCTCCATGTCATCTTCCTCCTCCGAAAAGTGGAGGTCAACCTCAGGAAACCTTTGGGCTATCCTACCTTCGCACGCTTCCTATCCAAACTCGATGTTTAGGTTTCGCATCTTAGGAGAGGTCTTGAACTCTTCCATGGCCTGGGTCATTGCCTCCGAGATCGACTTTGCCATTTGGATCTCCAGTTCGGTGACCCTATTTTCGACTTCTTTCCTCCTCTCCTCCTCTAGGGCCAGTGCAATCTTTAGCCCAACCGAGGCAAACTCCTATTTGCAGAGCATGTCTTGAAGACTTTTGATGTCTGCCGCCTTCTCCTCGACAAGATGCTCAATTTCGTTGACCCTCTCTTGAAGATGGTGGATCTCGGCTCGAAGGTCCTCCTCAGCCTTTTGTGCCTCCACCTCCTGACAATGCACCCTCTTGATGTGAGTGAGTATTTGGTGACCCAACTGTAACAAATGATTGGTGTAACACCAAAATATCTTGTCCTGACAAGTGCGGGAATCGAGGACTGGACTTCGACTATCATCTTTTTTACTCCCTTCCTTCAAGTTTTGAATCCGGGACTGAAATTCTTCTCCGAGCTTCAACCTCAACAGGAGATAAGATCTCCTTCAATCTCAGCTAGAGATAAGATCTCCCTCGAGCTTCAACTTCAACAGAAGATAGGATCTCCTTCAACCTCGGCTCCTTCAACCTCGGCTGGAGATAAGATCTTCTCCGAGCTTCAACCTCAACAGGAGATAAGATCTCCTTCAACCTCAGCTAGAGATAAGATCTTCTCCGAGCTTCAACTTCAATAGGCGATAAGATCTCCTTCAACCTCAGCTGAAGATAAGATCTCCCCCAAGCTTCAACCTCAATAGAAGATAAGATCTCTTTCAACCTAGGCTGGAGATAAGATCTCCTCTGAGCTTCAACTTCAATAGGAGATAAGATCTCCTTCAACCTAGGCTGAAGATAAGATCTTCCCCGAGCTTCACCTCAACAGGAGATGAGATCTCCTTCAACCTCGGCTGGAGATAAGATCTCATCTCATCTGAGCTTCAACCTCAATAGGAGATGAGATCTCCTTCAACTCGATTGAAGATAAGATCTTCTCTGAGCTTCAACCTCAATAGAAGATAAGATCTTCTTCAACCTAGGCTGGAGATAAGATCTTTCCCGAGCTTCAATCTCAACAGGAGATGAGATCTCCTTCAACCTCGGTTGGAGATAAGATCTCCCCCGAGCTTCAACTTCAATAGGAGATAAGATCTTCTTCAACCTCGATTGGAGATAAGATCTGTTCAATCTCAATAGGAGATAAGATCTCCTACAACCTCGAGTGGAGATAAGATCTCTCTCGAGCTTCAACTTCAATAAAAGATAGGATCTCCTTCAATCTCGATTGGAGATAAGATCTTTCCTATGCTTCAACCTCAATAGGAGATAAGATCTCCTTCAACCTCGGCTGGAGATAAGATCTCTCCTGATCTTCAACCTCAAAAGAAGATAAGATCTCCTTCAACCTCAGCTAGAGATAAGATCTCTCCCGAGCTTCAACCTCGACTGGAAATAAGATCTCCTCCGAGCTTCAACTTCAAAAGAAGATAAGATCTCTCTCAACCTTAATAGGAGATAAGATCTCTTTCGAGTTTTAACTTCAATCTCGAGCTTCAACCTCAATGGGTGCAGAGCTCAAAAAAAAACTTCGACAGTCATCTTTTTTGTACTCCCTTTGAATTTCAAACTCGAAAGTGGGGGGACTAGTGTTGGGGATAAACTCTGCTCCCATCGAAATCTAGTCTGATGCTTAGCCTAATGTAACTGGTAATCACGAAAGAACTTCGATAAAAAATTCTTCCTCTAGCGGCCAAACTCCTTCCGAACTTCTTTAGCATCCGAACTCCTCTAGTGGCCAAATCCCTTCCAAACTCCTTCAACAATCAAACTCCTTTAGTGGCCAAATCCCTCCTAGACTCCTTCAATAGCCGAACTCCTCCTGCGGCTGAACCCCTCCTGGACTCCTCCAACGGTCGAACTCCTTCAAACTTCTCCTTCAGTCGAACTCCTTCGATCGAACTTCTCCATCAGTTGGACTTCATCTAAACTTCTCCTTCAGTCGAACTCCTCCCAGACTTCCCCTTCAACTAAGCTTCTCCATCAGATGAACTTCTTCTAGACTTCTCCATCAATCAGACTCCATCTGAACTTCTCCATCAGTCGAACTTCATCCAAAATCCTTCAATGGATTATTTTTAGATTTCCACTAGCATTCCTTCTGGATGATCTCCTCTAGCCGTATTCTCTTTAGGAGTCTGAACTCCTTTGGAATTGATATATGTCAAAGCTTTTCACCAACCAATGTCTGCTTCCTTCGAACTTTGACTATTAAATCTCAACAAATTGGCATATCAGTCTGCTACAGGTGGTGCCTCTCTTCCTAATAAACTCTACATGGCTTCGAGCGGCCCACTATCAGATGGTTACGATTATTACTATTAGTCTGCTATAGATAGTGCCTCTCTCCATAACAAATCCCACGTGGCTCCAAGCGGCTCACTACCGAATGGTTACGGCTGTCACTATTAGTCTGCTACAAGCTCCGTCTATAAAAAGGGACCCTCCAGATATATTTTCTCTAAGCTCTCTTCTCCTTTCCCAAACTCTACTGTAATTTTTTTCTGAGCATTCCATTTCTGTTGGCTAGAAGAGTTGACTTAATCATCGGAGGATCCTACCAGAGCCACCACCATCGATTCTGAATGAAACTTTATTTTGTAGGTCATCGATGGCGACCTCTTCTTTCTCAACTCCAGCTCGATCCGATGTCAATCAGATTATGCACCAATAGATTCCATGAAGGTCAATGATGTATGGACATTAGTTGATCCACCTAAGAGGGTTAAACCCATTGAGTGTAAATGGGTCTTCAAAAGGAAGAGGGGTGCAGACGAAAAGGTGGAGACTTATAAAACTCATCTGGTTGCTAAGGGGTATCATCGACGTTATGGTATTGACTATGATGAAACATTCTCACCTATGGCAATGCTTAAGTTCATTTGGATCATGCTTGCCATTGCTGCCTATCTAGACTATGAGATCTAATAGATGGATGTGAAAATAGCTTTTCTAAATGGAGAGCTGATCGAAGAGGTGTATATGATACAACCTGAAGGGTTCACATCCATAGATGATTCCAAGGTGTGCAAGCTTCAGAGATCCATTTATGGATTAAAACAAGCATCTCAGAGTTGAAACATGCATTTTGATAAAGTGATCAAAACGTATGGCTTTGTTAAGAATGAAGAAGAATCCTGCATTTACAAATGGGCAAATGGTCTAGTAGTGGTATTCCTTATTTTGTACGTGGATGATATTCTCTTAATCAGAAATGACATCCCCGCACTACAAAGAATAAAAGTTTGGTTATCATCACAGTTTTCCATGAAAAACTTGGATGAAGCATCCTACATCCTAGGAATGAAGATCTATAGGGATAGATCTAAAAAGATGCTTGGTATATCTCAATCCACGTACATAGAAACTGTGCTGAAGAGGTTCAGCATGGAAAATTCTAAAAAAGGCTATCTTCTGATAGGCCAAGGAATTTCTTTCTCTAAGAAGGATTGTCCGACAACTCCTGAAGAGAGAGAGAGAGCATATGGGTAGAATTTCATATGCTTCGGTAGTGGGGTCTATTATGTATGCAATGACATGTACGAGATCAGACATGGCATACTCACTAGGAGTAGTGAGTAGATACCAGTCTGACCCTGGAGAAAATCACTAGAAGATGGTTAAAACCATCCTTAAGTATTTGAGAAATACTAAGGACCAATGGTTGATTTATGATGAGTCAGATATGAAGCTCATGAGATTTACAAACTCCAGCTTTCAATCTGATCATGATGACAATAAAAGTATGTCGGGGTAAATTTTTACTCTAAATGGTGGAGCCATCTGCTGAAAAAGTTTCAAGCAGCATACAGTGGCTGACTCTATTTGCGAAGCAAAGTACATGGCAGCATCAGATGCAGCAAAGGAAGCTGTGAGGCTGAGAAAGTTTATCACCGAGCTTGAAGTAGCACTCTACATTGATGGTCCAATCCTGCTCTACTATGACAGCACTGATGCCATAGCTTAAGCAAAGGAATCGAAGGCACACCAACAAACAAAGCACATTTTGTACCGCTTTCATTTGGTCCGTGAGATCATGGATCATGGTGACGTCGATCTTTAGAAGATCGACGGAAAGAAGAACCTAGCCAACTCCTTCACAAAGCCCTAGCAATCAAGGAGTTCGACAACCATAAGTCGAAGATGGGTATTAAATACTCTGTCGAGTGGATTTAGGAGAAGTGAGAGTTATTGAGAATTATGTTCCAAAGCCAATCGTCAGTCTATTGACGGTTGAGATATTATAATTAATTTATTAATTAATAAAAAATATTTTGGCATCTTTTTTCATCACAAGGTTACATCTTTTAATGAACTCTATTGTTGTAATGAAGTTCTTAAGACTATTTAGTTTCGATAAAGAGAGGATTTATTGATTAGTCCTTAAATTTATTCACGATCAAATGATAGGCTGTTAATTAGGACGACAGCGTCTATCGAGCATAGGTCGCTATATGCTATATAGGTTGGTTGTCCTCTTAACCAAGGTATGTGGAGACACTGGTATGACATACAGGTAAGATGTATGGGTACATCATCATTGAACGTGACCAACTCTAGAGCATTCTACTGTCGAGAATATCTCTAATGGGATATAGGTATAAGTATCCCTTAGACTTGAGATCATCTCAAGAACTTGCAAGCAACTTACTGTACTTTGGTATTGGACTAACTGAATTTCTAATTTAGCAATGGAAAGCTTCTAGGCACAATCAAGTACTTATGAAGTTGGAGTGTGATCAAGATGGAATTGACCACTCCAAGAGTTGGAGAAGAATGCATCATTGTATTTCAATATAGCAAAATCTTGGCCAGGGTAATTGATCAGATGGATTTGATATTTTGAAATACAATATGGACAACCTGATCAGAGTTGACAGTTGAACTTTGATGTGTCTTACGAGCATTGTGGTTAAGGGGATGAATTATATGAAAACTATATCCATATGGGTTCTAAGGATGGTGTTCTACACCTTCGACCTATCCGACCATCGGATATCATTGCTAGATGGTCACTTCGATTGATACAAAAATTTATTTCTATGCTATCGACTTAGATTTGGACCTATGAGATCACACACATTAGAGCTTACAATCTGATCGGATGGTTGATGAACAATTAAGAATTGTTCTAGGATTAAACAATCAATATGATTGATTTTTAACCTAGTACAAATGTTGCAGGAGGATCGATTAGCAATTAGATTGCTAATTGACTTAATTTGATTAAGCCAATAGGTTGAGAGTAAGTCTAATTAAATATAACTTAATTAAATTTAGTTTGGGCTTGATTGGATCAAGTCCAATTGATTTATTGGATAAGCCAAGTGCAAGAAAGAACTAGTCCTAATCTAACTAGGACTCGGATTAATCTAATTTTTTAATTTAATTAGAAAATAAATTAAAATTAAATCTAATTTAATTAAGTTTTTAAATGAGTTAGGGTCTTATTTAATTAGGTTTGTTTAATCTTTATTTTATTTGATTAAAAGATCTTATTTGACCAAGTCAAAATAAGAGTCCTAGTATGACTAGGACTCCCTATCTCCTTGCGCCACCCTGGTCCCAATGCCCCCGATACTTTTTTTTAGATATTTTTTGTTGAAAATATCTTTCTTCCTAATTTTCATGCCCCCTCTCTCCCTCCAAGTCATATTTGGAAGTTCGGTGGAAGACCAAATCAAAGGAGGAATTGGTTTTGCTTAGGATTCTATAAGATAGAATCCTTATTGACCAAAACATCTTCCCTTGAGTGCCACCCTCTCTTTTAATTAATTCTTCTCTTATTCCATAAAAATAATCTCTTTTATTATTCATCCTTTCTTGCTGGTCCATGCCAAAAATTATGGAGGAGGCACCCAAGAGTTGGGTGCCTCAACAACTTTCCATGTTTGGATATTCCTTATCTAAGAATTTGACCTAACTTGGACTCTTCTTTTTTCCTATTTATTGGACGAATTTTGTTCTAATTGTTTTATGAAATATAGAGATTTGGGAGAGGTTTGGGGTGTGCAAAAATCAAAGGAAGATGATCCTTGGGCATGGGGGTTCTATAGGTACCAAACTAGGTATCTAGGTGAGAGAAAAGAGAAGAAGAAGAGGGTCTTCTTCTAGGGCTATTTTATTTTCAATCTCTCCTTCTTTCTTTTGAGTTTTTTTGAGAGAGTCTTAGATTAGCAAACTCTCATCTTCCTTCTCATATTTTGAAGAGTCCAAATTTTGAAGAAGGGAGCATCGGATCGATTGTCGAAGAAGGATTAGCACAGTACTAGCATGCTGTGCTGATTTCCTACATCAAACTTTAGATCAGAGATCGTAGGCTCGTATGGATGACTCTTAGAGGCCAGACATGTGTGCGGCTCATGACTTCATCCTCAATTCTAGATCAGTAAGTTAGAACATCTAAACTTGCTCAGATAATAGATCTGATCTATAAACTTCATACCTATATTTGATGTAGTATAGATCTAGGTTGATTTGATCAACCTTTTTCTTTATTATTTGATTTTAATTTTTGATTTAATATCATGCCTTAATCATATAATAGATCTAAGATCTAGGTATTTACATAATTATTTAAATAAATTTTAGATTTATTTAAGTCTTTCGCTGCAAGATCTTGAAAAAGTTTCAAGATCTACCTCTGAAATCCTAGATCTGGTTCCTTCACAGTGAGCACGGTTAGTAGATACATTGCTAACCCTAGGAAGAAACACTGAAAAGCATTGAAATGGATATTGAGATATCTGCATGGAACAAGAAATTATGGTTTGGTGTCAGGAGAATTTGGAGAATAATCTGTGAAGATGTGTGAAGGTTCAGATCCTTTGGAAGGGTTTGTTGATACAAATTATGCTGGTGATCTCGATACAAGGAGGTCTACTGCTGGATACCTCTTCTATGTATATGGTGGATTGGTGTCTTGGAGATCAACCCTTCAGTCAATCACAATCTTGTCTACCATAGAGGCCGAGTACATTGGGATAACGGAGGCTGTAAAGGAAGCCTTTTAGCTTAGGAGGCTGATTGATGAGTTGGGGGTGGAGTAGAGCAAGGTTACATTATTTAGTGATAGTCAGAGTGCTCTGTTGTTGGCACAAAACCCAGTCTATCATGCACGTACAAAGCATATAGACATGAGGTACCGCAAGATCAAAGAGCTGGTGGAGGAAGGTGAAGTGGAACTGATGAACGTCCATACCAAAGAGAATCAATTTGATGCACTCATGAAGGTACTCCCTAGAGATAGCTTTCAGAGATGTATGGCATGGATGGATCTGTTGAGAAGAGATGAGTTCACAAGGACTTGAAAGCACCAAGGTGGAGAATGTGAGCTTAGAAGTGACACTCCCAAGTCTTGAAAACATGATAAGATGAGTCATGGAAAGACGAGAGCGAGCCAGAAGAAAAATCAGCTCTCCTAGCAAAGTTCAGAAACTAGGCCGGCTCACTCTGAGACTGAGCTGGCTAAGTTGGAAACTAGGCCGACTTAGTTCAGGACTGGATTGGCTAGGTCTCAGAGGAAAATTTAGATAGAAAGCAGCATTTTCAGACTGTTGGCATGGTACACAACTGGATCAACTCAATCTAGGATGAGCCGACCCAATTGTAGGTTAGCCGGCTCAGTCTGAAACTAGGCTGACTCAATTTTTGTGGGTTATTATTTTGTGTACATGGATTATTTAGATTTGGAGAGTTTTTCTATGAGCTTGGACTTGATCCTTTGTAAAGTATATATACTGGAAATAGGTCAAGGTTGTAATGGTGCTGAAATATACTGAATAAAAGTACTTTTCTTTCAAAAATCTCTTCTTCTCTTCTTTTCTATTCTTTGAATTGTTTGATCATGCTTCTGTAGAAATTTTTAAGAAGTACTTTCTTGTTACTTGGCTAATCACCGATGGCCATGTCGATCTATGTGGGAAGAGTGTGTATTTTCGATACTAGCAGTGCAGCAGTGGGTGGTTGGCCTCGAGGGACTCGAGTATAGAGTTGACTTCTGCGGCATCAGGTGGACTTTGATTTTAGATGGAGCATCGGGTAGAGGAGGCTATTGGAAATTATGTCCCAAAGCCACTCATCATCCTATTGATGATTGAGATATTATAATTGATTTATTAATTAATAAAATATTTTTAGCATCTTTTTCATCATAAGTTTACATCTTCTAATGAATTTTATTATTGTGATGAAGTTCTTAGGACTATTTAGTTTCGATAAAGAGAGGATTTATCGATTAGTCCTTAAATTTATTTACGACCAAATGATAGGCTGTTAATTAGGACGACAACGTCTATCGAGCATAGGTCGCTATATGCCATATAGGTTGATTATCCTCTTAACCAAAGAGTGTGGAGACACTGGTATGGCATACAAGTGAGATGTATGGGTACATCATCATTAAATGTGACCAACTTCAGAGCATTCTACTATCGAGAATGTCTTTGATGGGATATAGGTATAAGTATCCCTTAGACCTGAGATCACCTCAGTGACTTGCAAGCAACTGACTGTGCTTTGGTACTGAACTAACTAAATTTTTAATTCAGCAATAAAAGACTTCTGAGCACAGTCAAGTACTTATAAAGTTAGAGTATGATCAAGATCGAATTGACCACTCTAAGAGTTGGAGAAGAATGTGTCATTGTATTTCAATATAGTAAAACCTTGGCCAGGATAATCCATCAGATGGATTTAATATTTTAAAATACAATGTGGACAACCTGATCAGAGTTGACAGTTGAACTCTGAGGTATCCTACGAGCATTATGGTTAAGAGGATGAATTATATGAAAACTATATTCGCATGGATTCTAAGGATGGTGTTCTACACCTTCGACCTATCCGGCCATCGGGTATCATTGCTACATGGTTATTTTGATTGGTACAAAAATTTATTCTTATACTACCAACTTAGGTTCAAACCTAAGAGGTCACATACATTAGAGTTCACATTCCGATCAGATGGTTGATCAATGATTTAGAATCATTTTAGGGTTAAACGATTAATACGATTGATGTTTGACCTAGTGCAAGTATTATAGGAGGACTGATTAGTAATTCGATTGCTAATTGACTTAATTTAATTAAGTCAGTAGGCTGAGATTAAGTCTAATTAAATATAATTTAATTAAATTTAGTTTGGACTTGATTGGATCAAATCCAATTAGTTTATTGGATAAGCCAAGTGCAAGGAAGAACTAGTCCCAGTCTAACTAGGACTTGGGTCGACCCAATTTTCTAATTTGATTAAAAAATAAATTAGAATTAAATCTAATTTAATCTAATTTAAATAAGTCCTTAAATAAATTATGGCCTTATTTAATTAGGTTGTATTACTCTTTTTTTTATTTGGTTAAAAGACCTTGTTTGACCAGATCAAAACAGGAGTCTAGTGTGACTAGAACTTCCTATTCCTTGCACCACCTAATCCTCATGCCCCACCTCTTTCTCTTTGTATTTTTACATGAAATTCTCCATACCCAAAGGCTTCTCATTCACTTTTTATCTCTTCTATTTCTCATATGGAAGTTTGTTGCTTGACCAAGTCAAAAGGGGAAGTTGTTTTCGCTTAGGATTCTATGAGATAGAAATTCCCAGTCAACTAAAAGTCCTCCTTCCCTTCATGCCGCCACCTCCCTTATTTCTCTCTCTCTCTCTCTCTCTCTCTCTCTCTCTCTCTCACACACACACACACACACACACACACACATTTTTTTGGGTTTATTTGCATCCTCCCTTGCTGATCCATGGCAGAAAAAAAAAAGGTGGGGCACCCAAGAGTTGGGCGCCCCAACAACTTCCCTTATTTGGTCCTTCCTAGTTTAGATTTTTGACCTAACTTGGATTCTGCATATCTCTTTATTCAAAAAAATATTTTATTAAAATTTTTGTAGATTATAGACATTTGAGAGTTCTCTTTGGTGTAGAAAAATTAGAGAAAATTCATCTTGGTCATAGAGATATTAAAAACATAAATTAGGGTGTCTAGAAAAAGAACAAAGAAGAAGAAGGTCTTCCTCTAGAATTTTTGTTTGAGATCTCTTCCTCCCTTTTCGTGAGCTTTTGAGAGGTGTCTTGGCATCACAAATCTTCTTCTCTTCCTTCTGGTATTTTGGAATATCTAAGTTTCGAAGAAGAAAGCATCGGATTAATCATCGAAGAGAGATAAGCACAATGCTAGCATACTATTCTGATTTCCTGCATCAGGATCTCTGATCATGTTCATGGGCTCGTGTGAACAACTTTTAGAGGTCGGACATATGTGCAGCTCATGATTTTATCCTTAAGCTTGGATTAGCAAGTTAGAACATCTAACTTGCCCAGGTAATAGATTCGATCTGTTATTTTATAGCTGCATTAGATGTAGTATAGATTTAAGTTTATATGATCAATCTTTTCTTTCTTCTTTAATTTTTAATTTTTAATTTAAATATCATGCAATAATCATATAATAAGATCTTAGATCTAGAATATTTTAGATTAGTTTTGATTGATTTTAATCTTTCATTGTCTGATCTTGAAAAAGTTTCAAGATCTAATCCTAAAACCCTAGATCTGGTTCCTATAATTGGTATCATAGTCTAGATTCTTATTTTATGATTTTTGTGCATGTTTAGATTATTTCTTAGATTAGATCTAATTTATAATTTAATTATTAAATCTAAAATTAAAAAATTTACATCTTATGAACTGTCATAAGATTGTCCTGCTGTAAGGTTTATTCCTTACAGTGAAAAGGTTGTCCTAGTTCATGATGATCTGACCTTAATCATAAACTTATTAGATTTGATCTAATTTTATTTTTAATTTAATAGATTTAAAATAATTTTAGATCTAAAAATAAAATATTTTAGATTGCACGGACTGCCATAAGGTTATCCTACTGTAAGGTTTACCCCTTACAGTGGATAGGTTATCCTAGTACGTGCTGATTTAAAATATTGATCATAAAATTTTAGATTAGATCTAAGAGATTTTATGATCTGATTAAAAATATTTTAATCTAATTTTAATCATCATAAATATGTTAGATTTGATCTAGAAAGATTTATGATTGATTATTATTGAAACTATTTCAATTATACAAACTTGTTTAGATTAGATCTAAAGTAGTTTTATATTTATTTTACTTGCATATTGATTATGAATCAAACATGCAACTTGGTTGATAAAACCATGTTATAAAAATATTTTATAAATATAAAAATTATTTTTGAAAAGCCAAACCCCAACCCTTAGCCCAAAACTTAATTAAGAATTAAGAAGTTGTTTGATTAGGTTATAGGATTGTAAATTGAAGATCCTATGACACGAATTATAACACATTGGGTTAATAGATTAGTGGGGATTAGATCCATTAATTGGATTAGACTTAAGGTTAGATTAAAGAATGGACTTAATTAGAGAATTGACTAAATCTAATCAATTGTTGTCTTAGATTAGGTCAAGGATTCTTTAGATCAAATACAGTAGTTGTAGTTGGTCAAGTCCAAGTCTTTAACAAGAACCAAATGGAGTTGATTCTTGGCAAAGAGGTCTAGCTCGAACTGTTAGGTTGATCTAATTAAGACTAATTAAATTAGTTGGTATCTAAGGTAAGTTTGGCACATATGACTGATGGTTTTTAATTGGCAGTCCGCTTACCTGACCATTTTCGAAGGTGTCTAAGGCAAGCTTTGGCAAACCCTTCCATCGATCTCACTTATTTGGCCTTCTTGCTGAGATTGAATTTTGATCAGATCACTTGACAATTTGAGTTGACTCATGTCAGCTAGGTAAATCAGTGTGACTGATTTAGGTGCTCCTAGACCAGCCTGTTAGTGGTCTTCCTTAAGTTGACTTGGTAAAGCCAATGGGAGGATGTGACAAGCTGGTTAATCTGACCTACTCACTTCTATAAATAAATTCTCTAAAATTATTAGGTCCCTAAAATGAAATAGTTATATGATAACTGGATCATAACCTTTCATTAAAGTGGATGATAATGGATCCATCATTTGGATAATCATTGGAGGCCCAAAGGCCTGATGCTCATCGGTTGATGAAATTATCATTCATTATATGATCTCTTGGATACATCTTTCTAAATGTTGGTCAGGTGGGCCAACCAAAGTTGGGCCTAATCATTCATTGGTTGGATGCACCAAGTATGGTCATGTTAATGGTTGGACCTAACGGACCCTTTTCTGAGAAGGCCAAAGCCAACTGATCAGGGCCTGGGGCAAAATTTAATTACTGAAAATTATTTGGAGAAATAATTAGTTATGACCATACCCTTAGATATACATGGGCGAGCCAACCAAAGTTGGGCTTGTGTACAGTCTATGTGGATTCTAGTACCCACTAAAAAATTAGGATAATTTCTTAAATTGGAGGTAGAGGCTATCAATTCGAATAAAATAGTTGGAGACCCTTTTGATTAAAGTCCAAATCTTTAGGTTTAATAAATCAAGTACTAATTAGGTTATATTTTTTCTTTGTGCAGATATGGTCACTTTTCTATCGCTTCGATCATTATTGGACAATGATAAGTTAGTAGGATCCAACTTCGGTAGCTGGTACCAAAAGTTGAAGATTGTCCTGGAGCATGAATGGATCCTATGTGTTGACGGATCCTGCACCTGAGGAGCCAGCTATCAATGCATGAGGAATAGTCAGAGACACTTATCAGAAGTGGCTCAGTGATCGAACCATGGTATGCTGCATTATGCTGGCTGCGATGAGCGACGAGTTCAGTCGCAGATTTGATATAGCTCAGTCGAATAAAATGCTCCAAATATTGGAGGATTCTTTTGGCACATGATGATGTTGAGAGGCACAAGACTAGCTGCGCCATCTTTAATGCCAGAATGTGAGATGGAGCCTATGTCATTAATTATGTACTGTATATGATCGAGCTAATAGAGTGCTTGAACAAGCTCGGCTTTTTCTTGCGCAAATAACTTAGGAAAGATGTAATAGTGAACTCGCTGCCCAAGTCTTATCTCCCGTTCCTTACACATTATAGAATGTTAAAGCTTGAAGTTGACTTCCATGGGTTACTGGGGTTACTTTAGAACTTTGAGAAGGATCACCAACTCCATAAAGAATTGGTGAACTTAGTGGGAGGTTCGTCTTCTCATTCTTGATCCTTTGACAAAGGGAAGAAGAACAAGAAGAAGAAAGCCAAGAAGGTGCATGTTCAGGCTAGGACATCTGTGCAGGCTCAGACCCAAAAAACCAAGCCCGATAAGAGTCAAGCTGAATGCTTCTTCTGTAAGAAGCAGGGGCACTAGAAGAGGAACTATCCTCAGTACATTGCCTTCCTAGATTCGAATAGGCAGAGGAAGAAGCAAGCTATTACTGGACAAGGTATTTATAAGATAACTCCTTGCAATTTCTCTGTGTGTGATATTACTGACTGGGTATTGAATACTGGAAGCCCTTATCATATTTGTAATTCATTGCAGGGGTTGCAGGTCAGTAGAAGATTCGAGCAAGATGAGAGATTCCTGAACGTTGGAGATGGAAGACTAGTTCCAGTTCTAGCTTCAAGAATTTTGAAACTTGTATTTGAATCTCATACCATTGTTCTTAGTGATTGTCATTTCTATCCTAGTTTTTTTTTTAAATATCATTTTTGTAGGCCTTTTGGCCATGAATAATTATGAAATTTCAATAAAGAAATGAGTTTGTAATGTTATTATGAATGATGTTACTACTTTCTATGGACAATTGAATAATGGTGTAATATGTTATCACAATTTGTTAATGTAGTCTATTCAACTGGCAAACATCCTAGATTAGATAATGTGATAGATATCTATTTATGGCACTATAGATTGAGTCATATAAACAAGAATAGGATAAGTAGGTTGGCTCAAGAGGGTATCCTCGAACTTAGTGATTGTGAATCGCTTTCAATCTATGAATTCTGTCTTCTTGGTAAAATGACTAAGTCACCTTTTACTAGAAAAGATAAGAGAGCCACTGAACTCTTAGGACTAGTACATACTGATGTATGTGGATCAATGAATACTAGTGCCAAAGGTGGATATGTCTACTTCATCACTTTCACAGATGATCTATCTAGATTTGGATATGTCTATCTGATGAAACATACGTCGGATTTGTTTGAAATATTCAAATGATTTCAAAGTAAAGTAGAAAAACAAACTAAAAAGAGTGTTAGAACTCTTCGATCTGATCGAAGAGGAGAATACCTTTCTGATGAGTTTCTTACATATCTAGATGAGAATGGAATTCTCTTCCAATGGATTCCTCCAGGAACACCATAGCATAATGGTGTATCTGAAAGGAGGAATCAAACTTTGTTAGACATGGTCCGATCTATGATGGATTTTATCAGCTTGTCGATATCCCTCTGGAGATATGCACTCGAATTGGCTTGCTATCTTTTAAATAGGATTCTAAGTAAATCTGTGGTTAAAACTCCATATGAGATATGGACAGAATGTAAGCTAGTACTTTCACACCTCAGGATCTGGGGGTGCCTGACTTATGTTAAATAGTTAATTATAGATAAACTTAGACCTGGGTCGCGTATTTATAGGCTATCCAAAAGAGATCAAAGGATACTATTTCTACCATGCTGATGAACAAAAAATGTTCATCAGCCTTAGGGCAATCTTTTTGGAAAAGTTTCTTAGTGAAGGAACTGTTGCCTCTAAGGTTGAACTTGATGAAGTTCAATAGATAGAAAATCCAACACAGAATGTTGAACTGAAGTCGGATTTGATTAGATCAGATCTGAAGCCTAGTAAATCCATACCATTAAGGCAATCTGGTAGAGTACCGTACCATCTAGACAGATACTATGGATTCTTAGTCCAGGATGATAATCTCATTAAACTCGATGAGAATGATGAGGACCTGATCATTTATATGGATGCAATGCAGAGATCCAACTCTAAGAAATGGCTAGAAGCCATGAGATCCAAAATGGATTCCATGAAGATCAATGATGTATGAACATTAGTTGACCCACCTAAAGGGGTTAAACCCATTGGGTGTAAATGGATATTCAAAAGAAAAAGAGGCACGGATAGAAAGGTGGAGACCTATAAAGCCCATCTAGTTACCAAGGGATATCATCAACGTTATGCTATTGACTATGATGAGACATTCTCCCCAATGGCAATGCTCAAATTCATTTGGATAATGCTTGCAATAGCTGCCCACCTGGACTATGAGATTTGGCAGATGGATGTGAAGATGGCTTTCCTAACTAGAGAGCCAACCAAAGAGGTGTATATGATACAACCTAAGGGATTCACATCCACAGATCAGTCCAAGGTATGCAGGCTTCAGAGATCCATTTATAAATTAAAGCAAGCATCTCGGAGTTGGAACATGCATTTTTGATAAAGTGATCAAAACGTATGACTTCGTTAAGAATGGAGAAGAACCCTGCACTTACAAATGGATAAATGGTTCAGTAGTGGTATTCCTTATTTTGTACGTAGATGATATTCTCTTAATTGAGAATGACATCCTCGCACTACAAGAAATAAAAATCTGATTGTCATCACAGTTCTCCATGAAAGACTTAGGTGAAGCATCCACATCCTAGGGATGAAGATCTATAGGGATAGATCTAAAAGGATGCTTGGTATATCCTAGTCCACGTACATAGAAACTGTGCTAAAGAGGTTTAGCATGGAGAATTTCAAAAAGGGCTATCTCTCGATTGACCAAGAAATTTTTCTCTAAAAAGGATTGTTCGACAACTCCAGAAGAGAGAGCGTATGAGTAGAATCCCATATGCTTCGACAGTGGGGTCTATTATGTATGCAATGACATGTACGAGATTAGATGTGGCATACTCACTAGGAGTAGTGAGTAGATACCAATCTGATTCTAGAGAAAATCACTACAAGGTGGTTAAAACCATCCTTAAGTATTTGAGAAATACTAAGGACCAATGGTTGGTTTATGATGAGTCAGATCTAAAACTTGTGGGGTTTACAAACTCTAGCTTTCAATCTGACCATGATGATAGTAAAAGTGTGTCGAGGTATATCTTTACTCTAAATGATGGAGCCATTTGCTGGAAAAGTTTTAAGCAGCATACAATGGCTGACTCTGTTTGTGAAACAGAGTACATGGCAGCATCAGATGCAGCAAAGAAAGCTATGTGGCTGAAAAAGTTCGTCACTGAGCTCGGAGTAGCATTCTTCATCGATGGTCCAATCCTGCTCTACTACGATAGCACTGGCACCATAGCTCAAGCAAAAGAACCGAAAGCACACCGGCGGATAAAATACATTCTGTGCTGCTTCCATTTGGTTTGTGAGATCATGGATCGTGATGACGTCGACCTTCAGAAGATCGATGGAAAGAAGAACCTAGTCGACCCCTTCACTAAAGCCCTAGCAATCAAGGAGTTCGACAACCATAAGTCAAAGATGGATATTAGATACTATGCCGAGTGGCTTTAGGATAAGTGGGAGTTGTTGGAAATTATGTTCCAAAGCCTATCATCAGCCTGTTGATGATTGAGATATTATAATTAATTTATTAATTAATAAAAAAAATTTTGGCATCTTTCTCATCATAAGTTTACATCGTCTAATGAACTCCATTATTATGATGAAGTCCTTAGGTCTATTTAGTTTCAATAAAAAGATGATTTATCGATTAGTCCTTAAATTTGTTCATGACCAAATGATAGATTGTTAATTAGGATGATAGCGTCTATCGAGCATAGATCGTTATATACCATATAGGTTGGTTGTCCTCTTAATCAAGAAGTGTGGAGATACTAGCATGGCATACAGGTAAGATGAATGGATACATCATCATTGAACGTAACTAACTCCATAGCATTCTATTGTCGAGAATGTCTATGATGGGATATAGGTATAAGTATCTTTTAGACTTGAGATCACCTTAGTGACTTGCAAGCAACTCACTATGCTTTGGTATTGGATTAACTAAATTTTTAATTCAGCAACGAAAGGCTTCTGGGCACAGTCAAGTACTTACAAAGTCAGAGTGTGATCAAGATGGAGTTAACCACTTTAAGAGTTGGAGAAGAATGTATCACTATATTTCAATATAGCAAAACCTTAGCCAGGGTAATCCATCAGATGGATTTGATATTTTGAAATACAATATGGACAACCTGATCAGAGTTGATAATTGAACTTTGAGATGTCCTATGAGCATTATGGTCAAGGGGATGAATTATATGGAAACTATATCCGCATGGATTCTAAGGATGGTGTTCTACACCTTCGACCTATCCGACCGTCGGGTATCATTGCTACATGGTCACTTTGATTGGTATAGAAATTTATTCCTATACTACCAGCTTAGGTTCGAACCTATGAGATCATACACATTAGAGTTCACATTCTGATCGGATGGTTGATCAGCGATTTAGAATCATTTTAGGATTAAACGATCAATACGGTTGATATTTGACCTAGTGCAAGTGTTGCAGGAGGATCAATTAGCAATTTAATTGCTAACTGACTTAAATTGATTAAGTCAATAAATTAAGATTAAGTCTAATTAAATATGATTTAATTAGATTTGGTTTAGACTTAATTGGATCAAATCCAATTGGTTTATTGGATAAGTCAAGTGCAAGAAAGAATTAGTCCTAGTCTTACTAGGACTTGGATCAACATAATTTTCTAATTTAATTAGAAAATAAATTAAAATTAAATCTAATTTAATCTAATTTAAATAAGTCCTTAAATAGGTTAGGGTCTTATTTAATTGGATTCAATTACTCTTATTTTTATTTGGTTAAAAGATCTTGTTTGACCAGGTCAAAATAGGAGTCCTAGTGTGACAAGAACTCCCTATTCCTTGCGCCACCTAATCCTCACGCCCCACCCCTTTCTCTTTGTGTTTTTATGTGAAATTCTTCATGCCCAAAGGCTTCTCATGCACCCTTTCTCTCTTCTATTTCTCATATGAAAGTTTGTTAAATGACCAAGTCAAAAGGGGGAGTTGTTTTTGCTTAGGATTCTATGAGATAGAATCCTAGTCAACTAAAAGTCCTCCTTCCCTTCATGCCACCACCTCCCTTATTTCTCTCTCTCTCTCTCTCTCTCTCTCTCTCTCTCTCTCTCTCTCTCTCTCTCTCTCTCTCTCACACACACACACACACACACACACACATTTTTTTGGGTTTATTTGCATCCTCCCTTGCTGGTCCGTGGCAGAAAAAGAAAGGTGGGGCACCCAAGAGTTAGGCGCCCTAACAACTTCCCTTATTTGGTCTTTCCTAGTCTGGATTTTTGACCTAACTTAAATTCTATATATCTATTTATTTAAAAAGAATTTTTTGCTAAAATTTTTGTGGACTGTAGACATTTGAGAGTTCTCTTTGGTGTAGAAAAATTAGTAAAAAATTCATCTAGATCATGGAGATATTAAAAACATAAATCAAGGTGTCTAGAAAAAGAACAAAGAAGAAGAAGATGGTCTTCTTCTAGGGTTTTTGTTCCAGATCTCTTCCTCTCTTTTTGTGAGCTTTTGAGAGGTGTCTCGGCATCACAAATCTTCTTCTCCTCCTTTGATATTTTGGAGTGTCCATGTTTTGAAGAAGAAAGCATCGGATCGACCATCGAAGAGAAATCAACATAGTGCTAGCATACTGTGCTGATTTTCTACATCAGGATCTTTGATCATATTTGTGGACTCGTATGGATGACTCCTAGAGGTTGGATCATGTGCGGCTTGTGACTTCATCCTTAAGCCTGGATCAGTAAGTTAGAATGTTTAACTTGCTCAGATAATAGATTCGATCTATTTTCTTTCTTATTTAATTTTTAATTTTTGATTTAAATATCATGTAATAATCATATAATTAGATCTTAGATCTAGAATATTTTAGATTAATTTTAATTAATTTTAATCTTTTACTACCTGATCTTGAAAAAGTTTCAAGATCTAATCCTAAAACCTTAGATTTGGTTCCTATAGAGGCTTCATTGGTGGAGATGTGAGATGAGTTCAAAGCGAAGGGGTGCAGAGGGAGGAGCTATATCCTAGCACCAGTGTCGATGATGCACAGTTTCAGATGGAGTAGTGTATGCAGGAGGATAGGCGTTGCTCTAAAGAGACCATGTCAGGATATGTAGCGAGTGCCGGTATCGAAATGCTGTGGGTTCTCCAAGAAAGTCAAAAAAAATGATGCAGTTGCTAAGTAGAAGGATCCTAAAATACTAGGATGGTGCGAAGAAGTAAGCCAAGATCTTCAGTGGTGGAGGCGGTCATCCCAAAGGCCTCAAGGGTGCACAACAGCTAAAGAGGATTGGCGAAGGTGATGTTTGCATAAGGGGCTATCAGGATGCACAACGACAGTAAGATTGTGTAGGAGGGCATTGCCAAGGGTTTGCCCAGGCTTAGGGCACCAAGGTGGAGATTGTGAGGATTGGTGGTGCTTCCAAGCCTTAGGAGACCATGGGAGAAGTCAGGATGTTGGCCCTAGGGAAGACTATGATAGGTGTGGTCCTAGGGCTAAGATAGGAGTTGTCCTAGGATGGAGACAGTATTTAGCCCTCCACGGGCTCAAGATCCAAGTGTTGAGGGTCTTGAGGGACTTGGTTGGTGCTTCGAAGATCTGAAATACAAGATGGAGCAAGGAACTAAAGTCAGAACATGAAGACTGTTGAAAAGAACTTTTCTGTAGGTTAGCCGACTTAGTCTGAAATTGGATTAGCTAAGCCACAGTGATCAGGCCAAATAAAAAGATGCATTTTAGGATTGCAGGCATGGCACGCAATTGGATTGGCTCAGTTTGAAACTGAGTCGACCTAGTCTCAGGTTAGCCAGCTCAGTGCACAGGCTGAGCTATGTGGAGGGTCTATTTGGGACTAGGATAGGGATTTATCCTAGGGGTCTTAAGGCTTGATTTGAGAGGTCTTAAGGGGGTTAACTCATGTATGGATTGGGTTTAGATTCAGGGGATGAGAGCATGGGAGACATGGGTGTACATGGGCTCGGTGAGTGCTTTCATGTATTGGGTTAGCTAGAAAAATTTTTGGTCAGACCTAATGGCTATGTATAAATACATAGGTTATATTAGGATTTTTAAGGCTACAATCAATACAGATCTTTTCTTCCTTAATCTCTTTTCTTACTTCTCTCTAGTGTTGTTGCCCTAGGTTCTTGAAGAAGCTCTAGAGAGAGGGGGCACCTTCCTCAAGCCCAAGGAGGAAGGCACCTCAGTATAGATCTAGATGATGATCTATGGTATGCTGCCTTAAAGAATGTTAAAGATCTCGCCATATCCATGCTAAAGATCATGAATTTTTACAACATGGTATTGGAGCTTGGTGATGCCAGGACAATAGTTGGTATTAGAGCTAGGTGATGTCATGGTGAATGTGCCAATACCAACTCATCCAATGAGAATTATTGACCATCAATTAATTCTTACAGGTCTCACATTCTACTAGTGACGTCTAGCAACATGTAGTGGCAACCCAGCAAAATAAAAGAATCTGAACTTCTAGGTGTAGTTAACGTATAATTCAGTTCTTCTATTGTGAGTCTTGACAAGATAGAGGTTATAGAAAACTCATCAAATCCTATCATCCATCATATGTAAGATTTAATTAACTTGAGTTTAAATCATGATTTCTCATGGAAACTCGTTTTCATTAATCACATCGCTGTAGCCGTGATCTTAAGAACTCAGCTTCAAAAATCACATAGTACTATCCCTTAACTACTAAAGTCGATAGATTCTATCTAGGTATGGACCCTACTCTTATAGCAAATCTACTATAGTCAACATATACCATAAGGATCTAAATGACTAGAAGACCAAAAGAATGTGCAGTAAACTATAACAACCTTGTTGTGAATAGCTGAGGTGTTGGAAATTGTGTTCCAAAATTAATCATCAGCCTGTTGATGGTTGAGATCATTTATTGTGATCATATATGAATTTTTCATTAATAAAAGTTATTTAGCATTTTTCATCATAAATTTGTACATCTTCTATAATGAATTTCTATGTTATTATGAAAGTTCTTAGAGCTATTTCTAAACTATAAAGGAGGATTTATCATGTAGTTTTTAAATTATATTCATGACCAAATGATACGTTATTAAAAATGACGATGATGTTTATCAAGTATAGATTGTTGTGTGCCATATTGGTTGGTTGTCCTTGTAACCAAGGAGTGTGCAACACTAGTATGGTATATAGGTGAGACATTAGAGTACATTATCACCAAACAGTGACTCACCTGCTCAGTGCTCTACTATCAAAAGTAGCTCATAAAAGGTATAGGCATGAGTGTCCCTTGATCTAAGATCACCATGGTAACTTGCAAGCAACTCATTTTGCTTTGGTACTAGACTATCTGTATTTCTAATGCAATGATGGAAGGTTATTAGATACAGTCAAATACTTATAAAGTCTGTGTGTGAGTTAAGAAGGGATTAACCCCTCTGGACTATTGGAGATAATGTATCACTATATTTCAATTAAGTAAAATCTTGGCCAGGGTAATTCATGCGATAGATTTGAAAGGTTGAAATATATGTGGATGACTCGTTCAGGGTTGACAACAAATCTTAGGTCGTCCTAAGCATTTAGGGTCAAAGGGATGAATCATGCAATAACCATATGCTGAGATTCTTGAATATTACTTTGTAAATATTCAACCTATCCGAACATCGGAAATCATTACTAGATGGTAACTTTGATTAGTATAGAAAACTATTCTTATACTATCGACTTAGTGTTCGAACCTATGGAGTAATGCACTAAGTCAAACAAAGTAGAAAGAAATTGACCTCAAGTCTATGTGTTCAATTTGGAAGTATGAGATTTGATTAAAAATATAGATTGACTTAATTGAAAATTAAGTTATAGGTCATATGGAATTGAACATTGACTATGTCAAACTAGCACTTGATATAAGGTGCAAGTTTAATTTTGGAGATGAATTTTACCTGGACAATAATCCAAAGAATTTTGTGAGAATAATTTCAAGTTCTAATTATTTTAGATCAAATATTATCTGATTGGACTTGATTTAATTATGGATAATTGGATTAATTGGTTAAGTTAGACTTGCACATGAACCCTAATTAAATTAGGTTCAGCAAGCTTTCGAATTTGGTTCGAATCTGATTCGAATTAGATTCGGATTGAACCTAAACTTGAACCAAATTAGATTTGGCTCACTAAGCCACCTTTCATTGGGCTTCTCTTACCTTATTGGCTGACCAACATGCTTTGGGGGCATTGGGATTGGCATCCATCCCCAAGGGCGTGTGGCAAGTAGATAAGATCCATGAGTTGGCACTTATTCTAATTAAATTAGGTCTTCTTATGTTTAAGGAAACATGAGTCCTAATCAAAGTAAGATTTTGACCAGGTCTTGGACTCTTTGTCTATAAAAGAAGAGGACCCCTAAGCTGTGAGACATGCAACCTAGAGGCCATCAAGAGAGAAAGAGAGAGCAAGAGAGCTTGGGGTGGGCATGTACATAAGTTGCGCATCCCCTTCCCTTGGGCATCCCAACTACTTGGCCATCCCTTTCCTTTGGGCCTTCTCCCCTCTTGCATGGTGATCCCCTGGTGTGGAGCATCCTCTCTTGGCTTGAGATTTGATCTCAAGATTTATCTTCAGTAGAGATCTTCATCCCTCTTTCCTACTGAGTTTGGCATGTACATGAAGTAGCGGATCTGCACATTTAGATCTTCCAAAGCATCAGACTTCAAAAATCTTATTTCTTGATTTTATTTTTCATTGCAAATTATGATATGCTTTCATAATTATTATGAAATTTTTTTAAAAAAGAATCTATCTACCTTTTCCTAGCTTTCGATTGTGAATTGAACACATATTTTCTTTTTAATTGGTATCATAGCAGGTTTCCATATATGCATAGTATTTTTCATAATTTTTTTATTTTTTCTGATCTCTTTTTTATCAAAATTTTTGCATGAGATCAAAGTATGTTTCGATTTGATTCTCTCATTATTTTTTTATCTAGTTGTGACCAAGTTATCAGATCAAAAACAGCCTCTAAAAATAGGACTGCTGAAAATTTGTTTTAACAGAAATTTTTCAGCAGATTTTTGTTCAATTAAAAACCTGATTGTAATCTATTTTAAATCTATATTTGACATAATTTTATGGAAGTATTTCAGTTATGAAATAGATTTTTGAATCAATTTTGAATCTAAAATTATTTTGACAAGTTTTCAGATTAGTTTGAACAAAATAAAGGCATATGTTTGATCATCATGTAAATCAGAAATTTACTATGCATGCACAATATGGTTTTGGATAGATTTCTTTATGAAACTAGATCTGAATTTTTTTTGTTATATATTGTATAAATAAAGGTTCAGATCTGAATTGATGCATGATAAAAAATTCTAATGAGATTAGATATTGATATGATCATGAGTGCATGCTTAGATAAATTTTGATCAATATATATATAGATGTAATTAATTTTTAGAAATCAAATTTCTAATCTAAATAGTGTAGTAATTAGATTAGGTAGATCTCCATGGCCGTCTGGTAATAGAAGAAAAGTAGGGTTTCATGGCCCTCTCCTCCCATTAGTGGGGTTCTTCTATGGCATGTAGGGGTGCTGCTGTGATTATTACTCATGAAGATGAACAGCAAAAAAAATTTTAGAATTATTTTAGATCTAATATAAGATATTAGAGATCTAAAATTAATTCAATAATTATGCATGAAAACTAGTTCTGAGCTATCGAATCCAAACCTATGTCAGCCATATACTTAATTAAGAATTAAGAGTTGTTTGTTAGGATCTAGAATTATGAATTGAAGATCCTAAGATATTGCACAAAATATGAGTCAATGGGTTAGCATAAATTAGGTCAATTAATTGGTTTAGACCTAACGTTAGAATTAAAGAATTGATTTAACAAGAGTAGTTGATCAAATCTAACCAATTATTGATTTAGATTAGATAAAGGACACTCTAGATCAAATACAATAGTTGTAGTTGGTCAAGTTCCTGTCTTTAATTAGACCAAATGGACCTGATTGTGGCTCAGTGGTCGAGCCTGGATTATTAGGTGGATCTAATCAAAACTAATTAACTAGTTGGTATATAAGGTAAGTTTGGCAGTTTTGACTAGTGATCTTTAATTGGGAGCTACTCGCATAGATTAAGTCTCTGGCAAGTTAATGGCATATCCTTCCGCTGATCTCACTTACCTGGTCAACATTGTTGATTAAGTTTTGATTAGATCACTTGATGATTCAAGCTGACCCATGTCAATAATGTAAATCAGTATGACTGATTTAAGTGCCCCTAGACTGGCTTATCTCTAGTCTTCTTTGATCTGCTTGGTGAAGTCAGTGGAAGGATTATGATTAGCTGATCAATCTTTTCTCTTCTTTTAAAATTATTAACCAAATCCTCTAAATTATTAGATCCTTAAAAATAAAATAGTTATGATGATAACTAAATCATAGCCTTCTATTAAGTTGGATGATAATGGGTTCATTAGTTTGATAATTATTGGAGGTCCAAAGGCTTGATGCTTATCTGCTATTAGAATTATTATTCATAATATGATAACTCAACCGTATCTCTCTAATGGGTGTTCAAGTTGGCCGACCAAAGTAGGGCCTAGTCATTTGTTGGTTTGATGCATTGAGTATGATCATGTTAATGGTTGGACCTAACCAGATATTTCAGTGGAGGCCAAAGCCTACTGAAAAGGCACCTAGGGCAAAATTATTTACTAGAAATTATTTAGAAAAATAATTGGTTAAGAATCTATCCATAGATGCACATGGGTTGGTGATCAAAGTTGGGCTTGTGTGCAGTCTATATGGATTCTAGTATCCGTTAAGAACTTAAGGTAATTCCTCAAATTGAAGGTAGAGGCTAACAATTCATATAAAATAATAGAAGAATCTTTAGGCTAAAGTTCAAGTTTTTAGGCTTAATAATTCAAATACTAATTAGACTTTATTTTTCTTTGATGTAGTTATGGCCACACTCCAATTACTGTTGGACAGTAATAAATTGATGGGATCTAATTATGATAGCTAGTATCAAAAATTGAAGATAGTCCTGGAGCATGAGAGGATTTTGTACGTGCTTATAGATTCGGCACTTGAGGAGCCCGCTCAGAATGCTCGTGAGATGGTTTAAGATACTTACCAGAAGTGGCTTAACGACCAAATCACGATACGTTGTATCATGTTGATGGTGATAAACGATGAGTTCAGTCATAGATTCGAGAATGCTCAGCTAGAGAATATGCTTCAAATGTTGAACGAGTCTTATGGCACTCCCGATAATGTTGAAAGCTTTAAGACTAGTTATGCTATCTTCAATACCTAGATGAGAGATGGGGCTTCAGTTACTGATCATGTATTGTATATGATTGAATTAACCGAGTAAGCTCACCTTTTTCTTACATGAACAATTTGGAAAAGATGCGATTCTAAACTCGTTACCTAAATCCTATCTTCCATTTCTTACTCATTATAGAATGATAAAGCTTGCAGCCAACTACCATGGTTTGCTGGAGTTGTTGCAGAACTTTGAGAAGAATCACCAACTCTATAAGGAGTCCATGAATGTAGTGGAAGGATTTTCTTCTAGGCGATCCTTTAAGAAAGGGAAGAAGAACAAAAAGAAAAAAACAAGAAGGTGCAACAACGTGTTGCGACATCTATGCCCGGCCAAACCAAGAAGCCCAAGTCCGACCAAAGTTAGGCAGAATGCTTCTAGTGTAAGAAGCGAGGGTCCTAGAAAAGAAACTATCCTCAGTACATTACCATCCTAGACCCGAATAGGCCAAAGAAGAAGCAAGCAAGCTATTACTTTGCAAGATAATTATATAATAACACCTTGCAATCTTTCTATTTGTGTTATTATTACCTGGGTATTAGATATCGAAAGCTCATTTAATATTTATAATTCATTGTAGGGTTTACAGGTCAGTAGAAGATTTGAAGAAGGCGAGAGATTCCTGAATATTGGAGATGAAAGATCAACTCCAATTCTAGCATTAGGGATCATTAAGCTTGTATTTAATTCTCATGTTGTTGACCTTAGTGATTGTCAATTTTGTCCTAGTTTCTTATTGAATATTATTTTTGTAGACTTTTAGCTAAGAATAATTATGAAATATCAATAAAGAAAAGTTTTTATAATGCCATTTTGAATGGTATTACTGTGATGCATGGACAATTGAACAATTGGATTTACATATTATCATACCGTATTAATGTAGTCTACTTGTCCAATAAATGCCTTAGGATAGATAATATCTCTGATGCCTATCTTTGGCATTATAGGCTAGATCATATTAATAAGAACATGATGAACATGTTGACTCAAGAGAAAATCTTCGAAGTTAATGCTTTTGAATCATTGCTTACTTATGAGTCTTGTTTACTTAGGAAGATGACTAAATCACCTTTTATTGAACAATATGAGCGAGCCAGTGAGCTTTTAGATCAAGTACATCTTGATATATGTGGACCTATAAGCATAAATGCTAGAGATGGATATCACTACTTCATTACGTTCACTAACGACCTATCCAGGTATGGGTATATCTACTTGATGAAATATAAGTCTGAATTATTTGAAATATTCAAATGGTTCTTGATAAGCATCATAAATTCACCAATAAAAATATTAATTTATTAATTAATTTATATTAATTTTTAAAAATTATTAATCAATTTATATATAATTTTTAAAAAAATTTATATTTTTATTAATTAAAAAATTAATTAAAAAATAATAATAAATTAAAAAAAAAAATTTTATTATCAATAGAAAGAGCTCATTTTTTTTATCACAACAAAATAAATTTCAAGTAAAACAGAGCTAAAATGGAAAAGATATGAATTTTTAAAGATATAAAATAAATAAAAATTAAATAAAAAAAGAAAATGGCTTAGCTGGCTCCGCAAGCCGAGCCACCAAGCCAAGCCATCAAAGCCAACTCAGCCATTGAAGCCATCAGCCAGTCCACGATCCAGGCGTGGACCGTCAGCTCAGCAAAATCCGGTAAATCAGAGCTTGCCACGTGGTGGACCTAGACCCCTAAAGGGTCTACAAAAATTTATCACGGCTCATAAGGGTAATTTAGTCTTTTCGCTCGACAATAAAGATGCTGATTGGTTGTGGCGTGCGGTGCAGCCGGTCCACGCGGTCTATGGGAACAGTGATTGTACGATCGAACGGCTGTGGTTGTTTGCGGTCAGGATCGGACAGCTATGGTTGCTTTCGGATTTGATTCAGTTGCAGACATCACGCGGATCGCCATTGGATGGCAGCGTTCGATCCAGATGATGATCCGATGGTCCAGAAAGCTTCCGACGGTGATCAAACTCTCAGGTGCATGATTTGCGGCCAGATTTCCTCCATCAAGCGCGATCGGATGGTCAGAATTTAATCCGACCCGATCTGAGCTGATCTGCATCCGATTTTGATGATTTTTGGATCGTTGGATTCCTATTGAATGGTCAGATTTCACCAAACTTACCAGAGTCATATCAAAGCTATTTTAATTCGAATTTTATTCAAATTTTGATGATTGCAATGGTCATTAATCCCACATTGCCCAGAAGCAAACTTTCCAGCCCTCCTAGCTCTATAAAAAGGACCCAGGCCTCCAAAAATCAACATCTTCGATCAAAAGTAAAGCTTTGGTACAGGGCGAAGCCAGGCTATGGGTTAAAGGCTGCTTCGAAGCAACGGGTGCCAAGAAGAAGAGCCGAGCTTCTACACCATCTTTCTGCCAATGTCGATCCAAGATCAGAGATCAGGCTATTTTATTTTTTTACATTCTATGTATTTAAATTCTAAAATTTTAATTAATAAAAATTTTATTTTTATATTTTAATTTCTTACTTTTTATTTTTATTATAATTTAATTTTTATATTTTAATTATTATTTTTTATTTTATTGCAAGTAGATGCTAAGATCTAACTAATAGATCTTAGTACCAAATTTAAATTTCTGCACCTTTTAATTTTTGCTTTTAATTTTCCAACTTCACTTTTGATTCTAAAAACTCAAATCTTTTTCTTCTTTTCTTTTCAAAAATCAAAGATTTTAAATCTAAAAACACTACCTTCCCTGTGGATTCAACCCGACTCACTGCTATCTATGCATTTTCAATAATTTTAAGAAGTCGGATTAAACTGATAAACACGGTGTCTTAACGACAATATCGCATTTCTATCAATTCTATAATGAGATAGAAAAATAAACTGAAAAGAGTATTAAAACTCTTCAGTCTAATGGAGGGGGTGAATACCTCTCCAATAAGTTTTTGATATATCTTGCAATAGATTTCTTTTAGGACACCACGAGGAATCAAACCCTATCAAACATGATTCATTCCATGATGGGCTTTGCCAGTCTGTCGATCTTCTTTTAGGGATATGTGCTCGAATTGACCTGTTATATTTTTAATAGAATTTGGAGTAATTCTATAACTAAAATTTCATATGAGATATGGTTAAGGCATAAGCTAGTACTCTCATACCTTAGGATTTGAGGGTGTCTGGCTTATGTCAAACGTTTAATGATAGATAAGTTTGGATCTTGGTCTGATAGATGTCTTTCATTGGGTATCCGAAAGAAATCAAAGGATATTATTTCTACCTTGTTGATGAATAAAAGATGTTCTTTTTAGAAAAAAAGTTTCTTGGTGAAGGAATTAATACCTTTAAGAGTGAGCTTGATGAAGTTCGATAGATAGAAGAGTCGACACCAGTAGATGAACCCAAACCGAATTTGATTAGATCAAATCTAGAGCCCAATGTACTTACATCCTTAAGATGATCTGGTAGAGTACCGTGTTAGCTAAATAGATACATGATTTTTTGGTCTGGGATGGTGATTCTATCAAGCTCGACGAGAACAATCAGGATCCGATCACCTACAAGGATGCAATGTAGAGATCTATTTCTAATAAATAGCTTGAAGCTATGAAATTTGAAATAGAGTCCATGAAGGTCAACGATATATGGACATTAGTTGATTCACCTAAAGAGGTAAAATTCATAGGATACAAGTGGGTCTTCAAAAGGAAAAGGGGCATGAATGGAAAGGTGCAGACCTATAAAATCCATCTAGTTGTCAAGAGATATCATCAGCATTATGGTATAGACTATAATGAGACATTCGCTCCTAGGATAATGCTCAAGTCCATTCAGATTATGCTTGTGATAGCAGCATATCTGGACTATGAAATCTAGCAAATGGGTGTGAAAATAGCTTTCCTAAATGGAGAGCTGGATGGAGAAGTGTATATGATATAATCTGAAGGGTTCACATCTACAGATGAGTCTAAGGTGTGCAACCTTCAAAGATCCATATATGGATTGAAATGGGCATCTCGAAGTTGAAACATGCACTTTGATAAGATGATCAAAATGTATAGCATCATTAAAAATGGAGAGAAGCCCTACATATACAAGTGGGCTAATAGTTCAATGGTAGTATTTATTATGTTGTATGCGGATGACTAATAAATACCATAAATTCACTAATAAAAATATTAATATATAAATTAATTTATTTTTATTTTAAAAATTAATATTTTTATTTATCTATTTCAGGAACTATGATCATAAATGAAAAGAACTTATTTTTCTGATCAAAATAAAATAAATTTGGTGCAAATTAGAGTTAAAATAGATCCAATACAAAAGTTCAAAGAAAAAAAAAAGAAAAAAAATAAAAAGAAAAAGGCTGGCTAGGCCAGCCCTGCCAGCCTATTAAATCGATCGGTCTACACGTGGTTCACTCAAAAAAATCAATCCGCGAAGCAAGCCCAGCCTACAAACTTGATCCGCCCATAAGCCAGGCCCAGCTAGTGCCAAAGCCCAGCTCCCTCCCCCGATGATGTCACCATGATGTCACAAAATCATACGGTCCATGATGGACCGATGGATGAAATGGAATGCACGGACCCTTAAAGGGTCCACATAATTGGTCACATGGCTTACAGGGGTAATCTCATCAATTCAGCTAGCATGTCGTGCTCAGATTAGGCAGAGTCCATGATGTGCTCGATTCACAATGTCCCACCAATATAGTTTTGCATGATCTAACAATCCAGCTCGTCCCTAGTGAAGATCCAATGGTTTGGCCGATTTCCTATTTTGATTCAAAATTCCCCCAGCCACTGTTGCGCTATCCAATGGTTGTGCATGCTCCTGACTGAGATCCAATGGCCAGATTTCTCCTAAAACTCGATCCAATGGCTGACGATCTTTAATCTAATTCAATCATCCAGAACATGATCCAATGGCTAGATCTTCTCCATCAGGTGTGATCCGATGGCCAAAAGCTAATTCGACTTGATCTAGGCTGATAAAAAGGGCTATTTGGTATTTTTTAAACCTTTGGATTCCTATCTGATGACAAGAAGACCAAAACTCACAAAAGATGTGATCCAAGCAGCCTTTTAATTTGATTTTTGCTCGAATTCCTCTTCATATGATTCTACACAATGCTTTAATCCTATATCGCCTGATAGCAAAGGAACCTCCTCTCTAGCAACTATTTAAATACCTTTATGCTTTAAATCTACACAATCATACACAATGCTTTAATTCTACATGATTCTACACAATGCTCTTTATTTTTAATTACTCTTTATTTTTAATACATGTTTATTTTTATTGCAAATTTAATTTTATTACAAGTAGATGCTAAGATCTAGATAGTAGATTTTAGTACCCAAAATTTATTTTCATGCTATTTAAATTTTTATTATTTAATATTATATAATTTTAATTTTTATTTTTGGACTTTAATTCTGTTTTCAAACTCTTTTCTTTTCTTTTATAAAAATCAAAGATTTCAAATCAAAGTAGTGCACTCCCCATGGATTCAATCCGACTCGTCACTTTCTACATATTTTTAATTATTTTAAGAAGTCAAAATTAAACTAATAAATACGATATCTTAACAACAACATCATAGTCTATCAATGACATTCTCTTAATTGAAAATAACGTCCCTACATTATAGAAAATAAAGATCTAGCTATCATCATAATTTTTCATAAAGGACTTGGGAGAAGCATCCAACATCCTAAAGATGGAGATCTATTGAGATAGATCTAAGAGATTACTTGGATTGTTCCAATCCACGTACATTGATACTATACCGAAGTGATTCAGAATGAAGAATTTCAAGAAGGACTATCTTCTGATAGGCCATAAAATTTTTCTTCCAAAGAAGGATTGTCCGACAATCCCTCAAGAGAGAGAGAGCACATGAGTAGAATTTCATATGCATCGATAGTGGGTTCTATCATATATACCATGACATGTACAAGATCAAATATAGCATACTCACTAGGAGTAGTGAGTAGATACTAATTTGATCCTAGGAAGAACCACTGAAAGATTGTGAAAGCCATCATTAAGTATTTAAGAAATACTAAGGACTAATGGCTTGTTTGTGGTGAATCAGATTTAAAACTTATCAAATTTATCGACTTCAATTTTTAATCTGATCATGATGATAGCAAAAGTATGTTGGGATACGTGTTTATCCTTAATGGTAAAGCTGTCTATGGAAAAAGTTTTAAGTAGCACACTGTAGTCGACTCAGTTTGCAAGACAAAGTATATTACAGCATCCGATGCTACCAAGAAAGCTATGTAGCTCAGGAAATTCATCACTAAGCTTGGACTGGCATCCTCTCTTGATGGTCCAATCTTGCTCTACTATGACAGTACTGAAGCCACTACTTAGGTAAAAGAATTGAAGACACATCAATGGATGAAGCATATTCTGTGCCGCTACCATCTTGTCTGGAAGATCATGGATCAAGATGATGTCAACCTTTACAAGTTCGATGAAAAAGAGAATCTGACTGACCCATTCACTAATGCCCTTGTGGTTAAGGAGTTTGATGATCATAAGTCAAAGATGGGTGTATAATATTATACCAATTGACTTTAATCCAATTGGGAGTTGTTTTAAATTATGTCCCAAAGCCAATCGTCAGACTATTGATGGTTGGGCTCATTTATTATAATTATATATAAATTTTTTATAATAAAAGTTATTTGATATTTTTCATCATAAATTGGTATATCTTCTATAATGAACTTCTGTATTATGATGAAAGTCCTTAGAACTACTTCTAACGATAAAGGAGGATTCCTTAGAACTACTTCTAAATGATAAAGGAGGATTTATTGTATAGTTCTTAAATTAGATTCATGATCAAATGATACATCATTAAAAAGGATAATGATGTTTATCGAGTATAGGTCATTGTGTGTCATATTGATTGATTGTCCTCATAACTAAAGAGTATGTGACACTAGTATAGCATACAACTAAGATGTGGGTGTACATCATCATTGAGCAGTGACTTACCTACTGAGTATTCTACTGTCAAGAGTAGCTTGCAAAGGGTATGGGCATGAGTGTCCTTCAGACCTGAGATTACCATGGTGACTTGTAAGCAACTCATTGTACTTTAGTACCAAACTATTTGCATTTCTAATGCAGTGATAGAAGGTTATTGGGTACAGTCAAGTACTTGCAAAGTCTATCTATGAGTTAAGAAGGAATTGACCCCTCTAGACTACTAAAGATAATGCATCACTGTATTTCAATTAAGTAAAATCTTAGCCAGGATAATCCATGTGATGGATTTGAAAGGTTGAAATATAATGTGGATGACTCATTAAGGGTTGACAGCAAACCTTAGGTCGTCCTGAGCATTTAGGGTCAAAGAGATGAATCATGCGGTATCCATACGCCAAGGTTCTTGAATATTGCTTTGCAAATATTCAACTTATCTAGATGTTAGGAACCATTGCTAGATGATAACTTCTATTAGTATAGAAAATTGTTCCTACGCTATTGGCTTAGTGTTTAAACCTATGGAGTCATGTACTAAGTCAAACAATATAGGAAGGAATTGATCTAAAGTCTATGTGTTCAATTTGGAAGTATGAGACTTGATTAAGCATATAGATTTACTTAATTGGGAATTAGGTTATAGGTCATATGGAATTAAGTATTGACTATGTCAGGCTAGCACTTGATATGACGTGCAAGTTTAATTCTGGGGATAGATTTTATCTGGTCAATGATCTAAAGATTTTTGAGAGAATAATTTTAAGTTCCAATTATTTTAGATCATATCTCATCTATTGGACTTGATTTAATTATGGCTAATTGGATTAATTGATCAAGCTAGACTTGCACCTAAATCCTAATTAGATTAGGTTTAATAGGCTTTCGAATTTGATTTGAATTAGATTCAAATTAGATTTGGATTGAATCCAAACTTGAACCAAATTAGATTTGGCTCACTAAACCACCTTTCATTGGGCTTCTTTCACCTTATTAGTCAACCAACATGCTATGGGGGCATTGGGATTGGCCCCTATCCCCTAGGGCATGTGGCAAGTGGATAGGATCTATGAGTTGGCACTTCTCCTAATTAAATTAGGTCTCCTCATGTTCAAGAAAACATGAGTCCTAACCAAAGTAGGATTTTGATCAGGTCTTGAACTCTTTATCTATAAAAGAAGAGGACCCCTAGGCTTGTGAGACATGCAACCTAGAGGCAATCAAGAGACAAAAAGAGAGCAAGAGAGCTTGGGGTGTGCGTGTACATAGGTTGGGCATCCCAACTACTTAGCTGTCCCCTTCCTTGGGCCTTCTCTCCTTTGGCATGGTGATCCTTTGGCATGGAGCATCCTCTCTTGGCTTGAGATTTGATCTTAAGATTCAACTTCAGCAAAGATCTTCATCCCTTTTTCCTGCTGAGTTTGGCATGCACGCGAAGTAGAGGATCTGCACATCTAGATCTCGTGAAGCATCAGACTTCAGAAATCTTATTTCTTGATTTTATTTTCCATTACAAATCAAGGTATGCTTTCATAATTATGATGAATTTTTTTTTAAATAGAATTTATCTACCTTTTCCTAGCTTTGGATTGCAAACCGAACACATTTTTTTTTTCGCGATGCACCACAGGTCAAAAAAATATTCATATAACTACAACATCGAGATAGTCACTAATGAGTGAGTAGATATCCAATGATTTCTCGTATTGGTCATGCTTAGTATCATTATTCTTTAACAACCATCTACACTCTCGCTCAGTATTTTCACATTATAGACTTAAGACTCATTTATCCAGAAGAAAGTGATCCATGCACCAACCTCATTAGATCATTCACCATCCTTGTGATGATCCTGAAGGATCAGTTGTTGTACCAAATCGATCAAAGTCGGATGCAGCAAAATTCAAAACTTTTGACCTATCCGGCAAGAGAAGCATAGATTTATTTAGATATAAAATTAGCATATAATAAAAGTGAAAATGATATCTTTTATCACTTTGCATGGATAGATGAACATTGTAACTAATTTTGTGGATCTGAGGAGGTTCGCTTGCTATTGAGCTGAGTAAGTGCTCAACCTCTACAGGTATCCACCACGATCAAGCTTGGAACATTCTTCTTTTGCCTTTCTAGATCCTTGATCAGCACTTAATCTTCTTCATCGTGATCTCAACACTTGAGATCTAATTTTTCTTTCTTGGCATGGAAGAAACTTGGCCTAACTCATTTAAGCCTATGAAAATATGGAATCCAACAAACTTGGGCGTGGGATAGGGATGAGAGGGAGAGATGAGATGTGGACACAAGGGAAGGGTTATGTAAATTTGATTTTCATCTTACACAAGCTCTAAAAGGGTGCCCTTTTTATAGACCCTTGATTTGAATTTAAAATTTAAATCAAATAGGATAAAATGGTTGGTTGTTATTGTTGAAATTATATCCTAAAGCCAATCATATAGGTTGTAGATGGTTGAGCTAAATATAATTATACTTAAATTATTAATAAATAAAATTATTATTTTAGCATTTTCATCATTTTGTGCATCTTTCTATAATGAACTCTTCTATGATGAAGTTCATAGGACTATTTAGACTCGACAAAGAAGAATTTATCGTTTAGTCCTCAAAACATGTTCACGATCAAATAATTCATTGTTATCCAGAATGACAACGTATCGAGTGTAGGTCATTGTGTGTTATAAGTGTTGGTTGTCCTCTTAACTAAGAAGTTTGGAGATACTGTTATGGCATCTAGGTGAAGTATAAGGATATATTTCACTAAATATGATCCAACTATGGAGCTCTCTACTGTCAAAAGTTGCGCACAAAGGATATGAATGTAAGTGTCCCTTAGACCTGAGATCACCATGGTGACCTACAAGCAACTCATTGCACTTAGATATCAAACTACCTAAATTTCTAATTCAGTGATGGAAGGCTACTGGGTGCAGTTAAGTACTTGACTTATCGGTGTGTGAGTCAAGATGGGATTGACCCCTCCAAGTGTTGGAGCAAGTGCATCACTATATTTCAATTTAGCAAATTCTCGATCAGGATAGTCCATATGATGGATGCTAAATTTTAAAATATAATATGGATAAATTTTAGGGTTGACAGTAAACCCTAGATCATTTTTTGGGCATCGAGGTTAAGGAGATGAATTATACGGTAACCATATGCTATAGGTTCATCGATGTTGCATTGCAATTATTCGATCTATCCGAATGCTGGGTACCATTACTAGATGGTCATATCGATTGATACAGAAAATTAGTTTCTGTGCTACCGACTTATGATTCGAACCTATGGGGTCACACACAATAGGAGTTTCTACTTGATCTAATGACTGATATTGAGTCTCGATGATCTAAGACTCTATGGTCAAGAGTCCCACTGGATTGAAACTCTATGATCAAAAATCCTACTAGATTGAGACTCTATGACCAAGAGTCCTTCGTGTTCAGAATTCTCTGAATGAGAGTCCTGATGATCTGGGACTCTATGGTCGAGAGTCCCACTAGACTGGAACTTTGTGACCAAGAGTCCTAGTGGACTGAAACTCTGAGTCCTACCTATCTGAAACTCTTTGATTAAGAGTTTTACTAGTCTGAGACTCTATGATCTCAAGATCCACTCATTTAGGATACTGGGTTCAAGAGTCCCACTGGATTGGGACTCTTCAAGAGTTTCATGTTGATGGGACTCTGATGCCCAGTAACCCATCCGATTGGGACTCTAATATTGTTAAAAGATTAATTAGTAATTTAATTATTGATTAGCTTAATTTGATTAAGCGATGAGGATTTGATCAAGTCTAATTGAATTTGATTCGATTGAATTTGATCCGATCAGGTCATGGGATGACCTAATTGCTAAGGAAGATTCGATCCTGATTTGATCAGAACTTGGATCTAATTAATTTTTAATTTGATTAAAATTTTATTAATTTAAATTAAGCCAACTTGGTTGGATTAAATCTGATCTAATTGATTTAAATTAATTGGTTTGGTTGAAACCAATTAGGACCAAGTCAAATGAGATTTGAATTTAAATTCTCCCTAGCGCCCACCATATTTGACTTTTCCACCTTGACCCATGCCCTCCTCTAATTTTTGCATGAGATTTCTCATGTAGAAATGAATGTGCATCCTTCCTCTCTTTTGCCTTTGACCTGGTCCAAGGGTTGGACCAATTAAAACTAAGTTGAATTTTGAATTCAACTTGGTTGGTTTGAAATTTGAAAAATCTAATCTCTTCGTTATCTATTCTCCACACCTACCTATCTTTTGTCACACATTTTTTTGGTGATTTTTGATTGAGGGTGAGAAGAAGGAGAGTCCTTCTGCTCATCACCCTCTTGGATGAGGCATTGAAAAAGGATAAGACCCCATTTGAATTCAAATACTAGAAGTTGGTTGAAACAAGTTCAACCAATCTTAACCTATCCACTCCACACAAAATTTCTACTTATTTTTCATGCTATAAATTATAAAAATTTTTGTGCATGAAGCCTAAGGGGCTGTCTTTTTGTGGTAAAAATTTAAAAGCAATTGAGTATTGGTTTTGGGCAAAAAAAATCTTGGATTGAAGGTGAGCAAAGTCCTATAACACTTTATTTTTCCTTCATGCCTCTATTATCTTTTGATTTTTATTTCTAAGGACACTCAATTTTTAGATATAATCTAAATAGGGTTTAAAGATTCAAAAGTTGTCTTTCCATAAAAATTTGTTTCATGAAAAAACTCCACACAGAGAGGGCGTGAGAGGGTTTTCAGTGCATCAGGGATTTTGGGCCGAGTGAAACCCAAGACTTGGGAATCTGGGTTCGGATGGAGAGATCGAGTACTGTGAGCATCGGATTACCACCAAATTTGAAATACCACTTCATCATCCTCTAAACTATATGTTTTATTTTTTTAGAGTATCTAGTAGATCAGAAAGAAGGTGATCAATTGGATCGATTGCGATCAGCTATTGAAGGCCCTGGCAAGGAGCTAGCACTCCAGTGGGGCTGATCGGGACCAGGAGCTCTATGTGGACCAACCATAGAGGTTGAATATGTGTATGACTATGGTGTGACACCAGAGCATTATCCAATTGATTCAGATTGTAGTGATCAGCTATCCACAAAAATGTATCGAGTTCTAAAGTCGTATCAATCAGCAAATTCGATTTGCTGATCGATCACATTTAAATTTTAAATTACATATTAGCATGTCTAGATCCTAATTAGGGTTTAAATTGATTAGATGAATGCATGTAGTAGATTAATATTTGATTATATTTACTTTCATTTCTATTTTATTCAAAAAAGTTTAAAAAATACATGCTTAAATCCTATGCGATTTCGTTCAAATGGTATCAGAGCAACTGGGTTGCTTGACACATCTAATATGTAATTAAAAATTAAATGTTAGTATATTTGATATGCTTAATCCAAATAACTTAGTAATTGAGAATGAATGAGCCATCAAGTCATCTGATTATAAGAGACAAGTATGGTTTAAAGGCCATCTCCTTCCATTCAGTGGGGATCCCTTATGATGGTAGGGGTACCACCATGAACTCATTCATTAAGATAAACAATGAAAGAATTTTAATGATTAAAATTATTTTAATTAAAAAATTAAATATGAATGTATTTTAGATTAAATTTAAAAGGTTGATTCATAGTTTCATTTTCATTATATTTTATTTTCTGTTTAAAACTAGCAATAGGTTGCTATTTGAGAAATGAGCCGATCCATTTCTAAAATGAGTCAACCCATTTGAAAAATAAAAAATAAAAATCTTTTAAAATTTAAAAACTATTTTTGAAATATCGAACCCTGACCCAACAGTCCAAAAACTTAATTAAAAAAATTAAGTATTATTCATAGGGTCTAGAATTGTGAATTAAGATTCTAAGACAAAATCATAAGACTGTGGGTTAAAGGGTTAGATGAATTAGGTTCATAAATTGGGTTGGACCTAAGGTTAGTTAAAGAATGGATTAATCTAGAGTAATTGATCAAATCTACCCATGTGTTGAATTAAATTAGATCAAGGACACTCTAGAGTCAACTCCAATGGTTGTAGTTGGATGAGTCCATGTCTTTAACAAGACTAAGATGAACTTAATTCATGGCTAAGCGGTCTAGCCCAAAATTACTAAGTTGATCAGATTAAACCTAACCGATTGGTGTCTAAGGTAAGTTTGATAGTTTAGATCAGTGATTTTTAATTGGGAGTTACTCGCACTGATTCGATCTTTGATGAGTTAATGGCATATCCCTTCCACTGATCTCACTTACCTGACCGACATGGTCGATTGAAATTTGATTACATCACTTGGTGATTCAGACTAACCCATATCACTAAGAATTAATTTGACTAATTTCAATCAATATGACTGAACTAGGTGCCCATGGACTTAAATTGATCCTAGTCCTAATCTATTGACTTGATGAAGTCAATGAAAGAATTTGTCTTGGTGAAGTTAGTAGAAGAAATTTGGTTCGTGTCCTTTCTATCCTTAAATCACATATAAACTAAATTTTCTAAATTATTAGATCCTTAAAATGACTAAGTTATGGAGATAACTGAGTCATAGCCTCCCATTAAGGTGAATAGTAATGAGTCCAATCTTTTGGGTGGATATTGGAGGTGCCTTACACCTGGTATTCATCTGGATATTAGAATTGCTATTTATCATATGATGATTAGATCGCACTCTTTTAATGGTGATCAGGTTAGCCAGAGCTTTTCTTGGGCCTGGTTATCATTGATTTGATGCACCGAAGTCAATCATGTTAATGGTTGGATCTAACTAGACCTTTTCAATGGAGGCCATAGCTTACTGATTTGGCATCTAGGATAAAATCTAAATACTAAAAATTATTTAAAGAAATAATTGGTTGTGAACCTACCTATAGATGCACACAGGTTAGCCAGAGCTTTCCTCGGGCCCATATGTAGTCTATGTGGATTTCAGTACCCGCTAAGGAGTTAGTATAATTTCTTGAATTGGAGGTAGAGGCTATCACTTCATTAAAAATAGTAGAAGAATCTTTAGACTAAAGTCCAAATCTTTAGGATTAATTAATTCAAGTACTAATAAAATTTTATGTTTTTCTTTCAGATAATTAGAATGGCTAGAGTTAGTCCGCTCCATTCACTGTGGATAGTGGCAAGTGTTTAGGACCTAAGAACAAGGAGTTTAGTGTTGACCCTAATAAGGCAGATCCAAAGAGAAATTATCCTCTGAACCCAAATAGGCTGAACAGGATAAATTAGTAAGTAGTTGCTGGTCAAGACTGTTATATGGTAACACCTTATAATTTCTCCATATATGATACATCTACCTAGGTATTAGATACTAGAAGTCCAATTCATATATGCAATTCATAACATGGACTTTAAATTGGTAGAAAATTTAAGAATGGTGATAGATTTCTTAATTTGGGGATGGAAGTCAAGTTTCAATCCTAGCATTGGAAACTCTTGAACTATTTTTTAAAAATAATAGTGTTATTTTAAGTGACTATCACTATTATCCATCTTTTATGATGAACATAATATCCGTTGGGCTTTTGACCTAAAATGATTATAGTTTATCAATAAAGGGACATTATTGTGATATCATTATGAATGATGCCACAATAATACAAGGATAATTAAGAAATGGCATTTATATTTTATCACAGCCTATTAGTGTAATGTACACGTCAAATAAACGAGCAAAACTAGATAATATCACTAATGCTTATTTTTGACATTATAGGCTTGGTTATATAAACAAGAATAGGATTAACAGGTTAGTTAAGGAGCATATCCTTAACATTGATAATTGTGAATCATTAAATACCTATGAGTCCTATCTTCTTGGTAAGATGACCAAATCATCTTTTACTGGAAAGGGTGAGCGGGTCACTGAGCTTCTAGATCTAGTACATATTGATGTATGTGGACATATGAACACATGTGCTAGAGGTAGGTTTTACTACTTCATTACATTTACTGACGATCTATCTAGGTATGGGTATGTCTATCTTATGAAGAGTAAATCTAATTCATTTGAAATGTTCAAACGATATCAAAATAAGGTAGAAAAATAACTTGGGAAAAGTATTAAAATTCTTCGGTCTGACCGAGGAGGTGAATATCTTTTTAACGAGTTTTTGACATATCTAGGAGAGAATGAGATTCTCTCATAATGGACCCCTCCTGGAACATCATAACATAATGGTGTATCTGAAAGGAGGAATCGAACCCTGTTGGACATGGTTCGGTCCATGATGGGGTTTACAAGTCTGCCGATTTCATTTTAGGGTTATGCACTAGAAATTGCCTATTTTATTTTGAATAATATCTCGAACAAGTCTATTGCAAAGACTCCATATGAGATATGGACTGGGCGTAAGCCAACACTCTCTCACTTTAGGGTTTGGGGATGTCTAACTTATGTTAAACATTTGCAGCCGAAAAAGCTTGGACCTAGGTTCGATAAATGCTTGTTCATAGGGTATCCCAAGAAAACTAGGGATTATTATTTCTATCTTGCTAAAGAATAAAAGGTGTTCGTCAGTAATAGAGCATTCTTTTTGGAAAAGAAGTTTTTTAGTAAAGGAACAGCTATCTCTTATGTTGAACTTAATGAAGTTCGACAAGTGGAAGAATCGACACATTCTAATGAACCTATAGAACTAGATTTGATAAGATCAAATCCAGAGCCTATTGAAATAGCACCAAGAAGATCTGGTAGAGTACCGCATTAACCGGATAAATACTATGGTTTCTTAGTCCAGAACGATGATCCCGTCGAACTCGCTGAGAATGACGAGGATCCAATCACCTACATGGATGCCATGTAGAGGTCCGACTCCGATATGTGGCTGAAAGCCATGGAATCCAAAATGGTGTTCATGAGGGTCAATACTGTATGGACACTAGTTGATCCACCTGAAGAGGTAAAATTCATTAGGTGTAAGTGAATTTTCAAAAGAAAATGGGATGCAGATGGGAAGGTGGAGATCTATAAAGTTCATCTGATTGTCAAGAGATATCGTCAGCGTTATGGTATTGACTATGATGAGATATTTTTCATAGTGGCAATGCTCAAATCTATTCAGATCATGCTTGCGATAGCGGCATACCTAGACTATGAGATCTGGCAAATGGATGTAAAAATAGCTTTCCTAAATGGAGAGCTAGATGAAAAGGTGTATATGATACAACCTGAGGGTTTCACATCCACAGACAAGTCTAAGGTGTGCAGGCTTCAAAGATCCATCTATGGATTGAAGTAGGCATCGTGGAGTTGGAACATGCATTTTGATAAAGTAATCAAAATATATGGCTTTGTTAAGAATGGAGAAGAACCCTGCATGTATAAATGGGCCAACGGTTCTATTGTTATATTCCTTGTACTGTATGTTGATGACATTCTCTTAATCAAAAATGACATCCCTGCATTACAGAAAATAAAGGTTTGGCTATCATCTCAATTCTCCATGAAGGACTTTGAAGAAGCTTCCTACATCCTAGGGATGAGAATCTATAGGGATAGATCTAAAAGATTGCGAAGATTATCTTAGTCCGCGTATATTGATACCATGCTGAAGAGGTTCAACATGGAGAATTTTAAGAAGGACTATCTCCCGATAGGCTATAAAATTTCGCACTCAAAGAGGGATTGTCCGACAACTCCTCAAGAGAGAGAGCGTATGAGTAGAATACCATATGCTTTGGCAGTGGGTTATATTATGTATGCCATGATGTGTACGAGATCAGACGTAGCATACTCACTAGGGGTAGTGAGTAGATATCAGTCTGACCTAGGTGAGAATTACTAGAAGGTTGTAAAGACAATCCTGAAGTATTTAAGAAATACTAAGGATCGGTGGCTCATCTATGGAGATACTGATTTGAAACTTGTGGGATATACTGATTTTAGTTTTTAGTCAGATCATGATAATAGCAAAAGTATGTCAGGTTTTGTATTTATCGTAAATGATGGAGCGGTTTGCTGGAAGAGTTTCAAGCAGCACACTGTAGTCGATTCTGTATATGAGGCGGAGTATGTCGTAGCATCTGATGCTGTGAAGAAAGCTGTGTAGCTACGAAAGTTCATCGATGAGCTGAGAGTGGCACCCTTCTTGAATGGTCTGGTTCTGCTATACTATGACAGCATTGGAGCCATAGCTCAAGCGAAGAAGTCGAAGGTATATTAGCGCACCAAACATATTCTACATTGCTACCATCTTATACAAAAAATCATGAAGCGAGGTGACATCGAGCTTTAGAAGATCGACGGAAAGAAGAACATGGCCGATCCCTTTACTAAAGCTCTAGGAATCAAAGAGTTTGATAATCACAAATGGAAGATGGGTATTCGATACTGTTCTAAGTGGCTTTAGTCTAAGTGGGAGTTGTTGAAAATTGTATCCTAAAGTCAATCATCTGGGTTATAAATGGTTGAGCTAAATATAATTATACTTAAATTATTAATAAATAAAATTATTATTTTAGTCTTTTCATCATTTTATGCATATTTTTATAATAAACTCTTCTGTGATGAAGTCCTCAGGACTATTTAGACTCGACAAAGAAGGATTTATCATTTAGTCCTCAAAACATGTTTGTGATCAAATGATTTGTTGTTACCTAGGACGACAACGTATCGAGTGTAAGTCGTTGTGCGCCACAAGTGTTGGTTGTCCTCTTAATCAAGAAGTATGAAGATTCTATTATGGCATACAGGTGAAGTGTAAGGGTATATTTCACTAAATGTGATCCAACTGTAGAGCTCTCTACTATCAAGAGTTGCTCGCAAAGGATATGGATATAAGTATCCCTTAGACCTGAGATCACCATGGTGACCTGCAAGCAACTTACTATACTTAGATACCGGACTACCTGAATTTCTAATTCAATGATGGAAGGCTACTGGGTGCAGTCAAGTGCTTGGCTTATCGATATGTATGTTAAGATGGGATTGACCCCTCTAAGTGTTGGAGTAAGTGCATCGCTATATTTCAATTTAGCAAATCCTCGGTCAGGGTAGTTCATATGATGGACACTAAATTTTGAAATACAATATGGATGAATTTTAGGATTGATAGTAATTTCTAGATCGTCCTTTGAGCATCGAGGTAAAGGGGATGAATTATATAGTAACCATATGCTATAGGTTTGTCGATGTTGTATTGTAATTATTCGACCTATTCGAATGTTGGGTACCATTTCTAGATGATCATATCGATTGGTCCAAAAAATTAGTTTCTGTGCTACCAGCTTAAAATTCGAACCTATGGGATCATATACAATAGGAGTTTCTACTTGATCTAATGGCTGATATTGAGTCTCAATGATCTAAGACTCTATGGTCAAGAGTCCCACTGGACTGGAACTCTATGATCAAGAGTTCCACTGACTGGGACTCTGTGACCAAGAGTCCTTCGTGTTCAAGACTCTCTGAATGAGAGTCCTAATGACCTGGTACTCTATGGTCGAGAGTCCCACTAGATTGGGACTCTATGACCAATAGTCTTAGTGGAATAAAATTCTGAGTTCTACTTATCTGAGACTCTCTAATTAAGAGTTTCACTAGTCTGGGACTCTATGATCTCGAGATCCATTCATTTAAGACATTGAATTCAAGAGTCCCACTGGATTGGGACTCTTTAGGAGTTTCATGTTGATGGGACTCTAATGCCCGGTAACCCATCCGATTGGGACTCTAATATTTTTGAAGGATTAATTAGTAATTCAATTGCTGATTAGCTCAATTTGATTGAGTGATGAGGATTTGATCAAGTCTAATTGAATTTGATTTGATTGGGTTTGACTTGATCAAGTCATAAGATGACTTAATCGTTAAGGGAGATTCAATCTTGATTTGATCAGAACCTAGACCTAATTAATTTCTAATTTGATTAGAATTTTATTGGTTTTAATTAAGCTAATTTGTTTAGATTAAACTCGATCTAATTGGCTTAAATTAATTGGTTTGGTTGAAACCAATTAGGACCAAGTCAAATGAGATTTGAATTTAAATTCTCCCTAGCGCCCACCATATTTGACTTTTCCACCTTGACCCACGTCCTCCTCTGATTTTTGCATGAGATTTCTCACACAGAAATGAATGTGCACCCTTCCTCTCTTTTGCCTTTGACTTGATCCAAGGGTTGGACCAGTTCAAACTAAGTTGAATTTTGAATTCAACTTGGTTGGTTTGAAATTTGAAAAACCTATGCTCTTCCTTATCTATTCTCCATGCCTACCTATCTTTTGTCGTATATTTTTTTAGCAATTTCTGATTGAGGGCAAGTAGAAGGAGAGTCCTTCTGCTTGTCACCCTCTTGAATGAGGCATTGAAAAAGGATAAGACCCCATTTGAATTCAAATACTAGAAGTTGGTTGAAACTAGTTCAACCAATCTTAACCTATCCACTCTATATAGAATTTCCACTTATTTTTCATGCTATATATTATGAGAATTTTTGTGCGTGAAGCCTAAGGGGTTATCTTTTTGTGAGAAAAATTTGAACGCAATTGGGTATTGGTTTTAGGAGAAAAAAATCTTGGAGTGAAGGTGAGCAGAGTCCTACAACACTTTATTTTTTCTTCATGCCTCTATTCTCTTCTGATTTTCATATCTAAGAACACCCAATTTTTAGATATGATATAAATTGAGTTTAAAGAATCAAAAGTCATCTTTCCATAAAAACTTATTTCATAAAAAAATTCCATACAGAGAGGGCGTGAGAGGGTTTTTAGTGTGCTAGGGATTTTGGGCCGAGTGAAATCCAAGACTTGGGAATCTGGATTCGGATGGAGAGATCAGGTGTTCTGAGCATCAAATCGCCACCAAATTTGAAACACCACTTCATCATCCTCTGAAGTACATGTCTGATTTTTTAGATTATCTAGGAGATCAGAAAGAAGGTGATCAATTAGATCTATCACAATTAGCCATTGAAGACCTCGACGAGGAGCTAGCACTCTAGTGGGGTTGATCGGGACCAGGAGCTCCATGTGGACCAACCATAGAGGTTGGACATGTGTGTGGCTATGGTGCAACACTAGAGTATAATCCAGTAGATTCAGATTGTGGTGATCAGCTATTTACGAAAAGGTATCGAGTTCTAAACTCGTATCGATCAGCAAATTCGATTTGCTGATTGATCATATTTAAATTTTAAATTACATATTATCATGTCTAGATTTTGAAAAGGGTTTAAATTAATTAGATCAATACATACAGTAGTTTAATATTTGATTATATTTACTTTTGTTGCTATTTTATTCAAAAAAATTTTAAAAATGCATGCTTAAATCCTACGCGATTTCTTTCAATTATCACATAACAACACCTTCCATTTAATCTGATTTTATTTATAGAAAAATTATGTTTAAATGGTATGCGATCCCTCCCAAAAAGATAAGAAAAATGGGTGCTAATACTTGGTAGCCACTTATCCTCATCCAAGCAAGAGGGGGAAAGGGCAGGTGCCCTCTCTCCCTTCTCCTCATGCACGTCCTCTCTCCCTTCTCCTCATGCTAAAACCAGAGAGGGGCATGTCCTCCTCTCATTCCTCCATATGGATGTCAATGGTGACTGCACTTGGAATATGCCAAGGCATGTGCCCCTCTTGATCTCATCAAGAGGTGGCATGCGCCCTTTCCATGAAATCCCATGTTCCAAGGAAAAATTCAGGGAAGAAAAGATTGGGTCAACTATTGACTTGATCCAATCCTATTGGGTGCCCAAACAGGTGTCCACTAAATTCAAATGGATTAGTTAAGGATTAAGACTATTGACTTTATCTAATCCTTATCAAATTTGGACTCATGTCCAAAGAAGAAATTGGGTTTGACCATGTGCTAGTATGGTGCTTCTAAACCCAATAGTATTTCACCAAATCCTAACCTAATTATGATTTTACAAGTCCAATTGGATAATCCAAGATTAAATTCCTTATTGTGTGATCCCATATGTTCAATTATGTTTAGTAGTGAGATATATCATGATCTCCATCATAGCATCATTGAAATTTATTGGGGGTAAAATAACCCCCATCGAAGTCCTTAACCACCGACCCTTGTTCTGAAGGAATTCGCTGATCCTCTCAACATCAAGTCCATACCGTGGAACTTATCGAAGGCACATTGAAGTCCGACCAGATAATCTTGAATAGTAAAAGAGATTATTATTTAATTAATCTTGCTTCTTAATTTAGAATGAATGATAGGACCAAAGTTCAACCCTCCTGATCTTGATTAGCGATGAGTTTTGAAGATAGTTGAAGTCCTACATTATGGACAATGCACTCCTTCTAGCCGAACTCCTCCGATCGTGCTCCTTCCAGTCGGACTCCTTTCGGATGAACTCCTTCAGTCGCACTCCCTCCTAGCAGTGTTCCTTCCAGTCGAACTTCTTTCGGACGAACTCCTCCAGTCGCGCTCCTCCTGGTAGCACTCCTTTAGTCGCACTCCTTTTGGATGAACTTCTTCAGTCACGCTCCTCCCAGCAGCACTCCTTCTAGGCAGACTCCTTTTGAATGTACTTTTTTCAATCATACTTTCTTCAGTCAAAATTCTTCCATTCAAATATCTTTTAGGATGAGCTTCTCCCAGCCAGTCGTGGACCTACTTAGTCCATATTATGCCTGTCAGTTGGAGCCATCTAAAAGAACCTCATCAAACCATAGATTCATGACAACTGATCCGCAAAGGATGGACCACAGTACTTTAGATCTCAATTTAGGAGGCACCTACCTGCACACGATCCAGGAGGCTTTTGAACGCCTTAAAGCCATTAGACATTATCCCCAATAAACCTTGGCTAGTTACAAGTTCATCGCATATACTGAAGTCTTCAACCAATGTCCAAACTCCAATAAATGGATCTCAATTGCTTGCAAGTCACGATAAATGACAACTCATCCTTCGTAACAAACTCCACATGGCTTGAGCAGCCCACTACCAGATAGTTATGAGCATCGGAGGATCCTACCGGAGCCACCCACCTCTAGTTTGAACTTTATTTTGTAGATCTTGTTGGTAGCATCGTCTTCCCAACTCTAGCTACCTTCAGCGTTCTCATAGATTTCTACACCAACAAGATTGGAGCTAGAGAAAGAAACCCTAAGCCCTTGTTTTAAAAGGAGTGCCCAGTTGATCCTATCTGCCTTCTTCCTCTCCTAATCTTTTGAATTCACCTACATTTAATCTCTTCTTGCTCTAAAAATGCTCCCAAAGAAGAAAACTACCTAGCGGTCTACTGCTTCTGCCATCAGATCAGAGCCAGATTTGCCCATCCCAGCTCCATATCTAGCACCTGAACCTCTTCCACCGACGATCATGATAGATTTAGAGCAGTTCAACCTACTGATGCAGTAGGTCCGTGGACTCACTAAAATGGTGGAAGCCATGTAGTAGCCCTCGATAGTAGCTCAATCGGAGAGACCCCATCAGAAATTCAAGAACCAGCATAAAGAAGGGCCACCTAGGTCAGCAAACCCATTGTCCCTAGAAAGGGGAAGAAGAGAGTAGGAAGCCCCTACTCCGATCATGATTCTTCTTCAGAGAAGACTTTTTCTATCTATAGCTAGCGGCCCTCTAAGATTCATGATCGAGATGATGCTCTTGATCAGAAACTTTAGGACATGAATCGGTGGATTGAGGAGCTCCACCATGCCGCCCTGATCTACCACGATGACATCTGCATCGATCCTCCCTTTTCTGTTCGAATTATGTAGGAATCTATCCCATCGAACTTCAAGCTTCCTCAGTTTGAAACTTATGATGGAACCACTGATGCGAACTAATTTATAGCTATGGCAAGTGCACCAGTTGATCAAGTAATAAAGTGAATGAGTAGAGTATCGTCCCTAGAGGATTGAAAAATAAGTACTGAAAAGCTCTTTCCTATGCTTTATTTAGAAGATCGATTTATGAGAATAAGAAATTAAAGAATAAAATAAAGAAATAATTAAAAATTTTAAGAAAATAGGGAGAGTGTAATTATTAGGATTTTAAACTCAAGAGTAATGTGTTACTAAGGCAATCGGTTCACCAACTCAGTTAATACAATATTCAGATTTTTAGATTAATTTTATTTCATGTGATGGTAGAGTCTCCTAATTTATTCACTACCCTTTGGTCCAGACATAGCAAAACTATCAATATTTATTAATTACCCTTTGGTCCAGGTGTAATTTAAATAAATATTAATGCATTAAATTTTGTGAAACCCTCTAATTAAAATACGCTGCGTCCAAAGCGCACTAAAATTCCCGCATGCATATGAATTCTAATTTGATTCATAATATAAGGTATATAATCAAGAAGCACTAACATAGATGTACTTGGTCCGTAATATCTATATTCATCAGAATAATTAGAAGATGGTCAGTAATCTAAAAGCATTAAGATCAGATTTATATACTCTTCATGAATAAAATTTAAAAATAAATCACACTAAATATTGCATCAAAAGAGTGGCTACACCTTAGCCTTAGTAAAAGAAAATTTAGTTCATGATAACAAGTTCAAAAATAGCAAATAAAATAAAAAACATAGAAAAATTAGACTGTTTGATTACTGAAATTGATTATCCGTTGCTCTTGGCATGGAGAACTTGGTGAAGAACAAGATGCTCCTTGATCGATATTTTGATTGTCGAAAGAAATCAAAAATTCTTTTTTTCTCTCATAAATCACTCTTCTCTTTCTACCTTTCTCCTCTATTTTTCTTTTTGTTTTTCTTTTTTTTCCTCTAACTCTCTCCCTTTTTCTCTTTTTCTCTTTTTCTCTAACTTCCCTGACTTCCCTCTATGGCAACAGCAAGTATTTATAAGCTAAAAAAAATTGATTCTCCCCAAATTCCTTTAGAAATTAGGTTTAAGACTCCTAAAACAATTCAAACAAGTAATTCTGATCGTTGGATGTTGATCAAACGATCCAAAAATTACTTTAAAATCCCTTAAAATAACCCAGATCAAGTCGAATTTCATGCCAGCCATTGGATCAACCGTTGGATTGAATCTAGGCCATTCGATCGCATAGAAAGAGGCCTTCTGATCTTTAGTTTAACATCGGGATGAATCTCAACCATTGGATCTCGATCGGGAGCTGTGGATGATGTTCATCAACGCTTTCTTTTCGACCGTCCGATCAAGTTTCAGCGAATGGTGCCCGTTGGATCAGACAAAATTCCTAAATTATCCTCTATAGACCATGCGCGAGCCCGATGTTGCATGGATCACCATGTTCTTCAGCCAATCAGAGCACGCTTCTTCATGTGAAATACCCAAAATACCCTCATTTCGGTCCACCGTGCGCCGCAAAAAATGCTGATGTCATCCTGACATCAGTGCTACGTCGGTGGGTCGGTCTGTTGTTGCGGTCGAACTGGGCTAAACCGTTGAGCCAATTTTCTGAACCAGTTTGAACTGAACCGAGTTTTTTTTTTTTTTTTGAAATTCAATTTTGGGATTGTTTGAAGTCCGTTTTGCCTGAAATTTATTTCATCTGAACTAGAAAAATAAGATCTTCACATTGGTGGCCTTCTTTCCTACATAAGATTAATAAAAGTATCAATTTCTAAAAAAATAAATTAATTTATTTTATAATTTAATACTTTTATTAGTATATTTTTACCACTTATCACACCTTCCAACTTAGTCATTGCTAGTCCCTTAGCAATATTTTATTTAATACTATGTTTCAATAAGATTATCCATCATAAAGATAAAATCTAGGATTAAAGGTCAAAGAGTTTAGAAAATACTGCTAACTAAGCATTAAGCTTCAGAAGCAAATTTTTTAGTCAATACAATTAAAAAATTTTTTTAGAGTACATCAAAGATCTATAGCACTTGTGTTCATGATGACTAACTTTAGCATTTCAATATTAAATTAAAAGAACAAAAGTATCTTCTCTTATCACCTATGTTGGTCAATTTTCTATACATTCTCAATTTTATACTCATGAATTAAGGTAGCTTTCACACTGCCTCTTTTTTTTTTTTCTTTTTTTTTTGCTGTGCTGAGCATCCTGACCTTTCCTTCACTATTTTACATGAGTTTTCATACTTGACCTAGGTGTAGAGACCTAGTTACTAGGCTTTGGGCAATCTACATATACTCTATCTTTTGCACTTTATTTTTAGGCAAGTAGCTCTTTCCTTAAATTCAAGTTTCTTTGATTAGAATGTATATTAATTACCAATTTTTAGTGATAATTGAATCCTCAGTTGATCTTATAATCAATACCTACTTTGCCTTGTTAGTGTGCATGTGCAATCAGGAGTGCTAATAGTCTTTTAATGACCTAAGTAGGCTGCTAAAAGTTGATCAAATAATCTACTTCTTTAACTCATTACATTCATTAGCAAATAATTCTATCTTTTATCACTTATCCAGTCTATCTTGCTCAAGATTTTCTTCTTGACACATGGGTTTTTTTTTTTTTTTAACTTATTCTACATTGTCTTAAAGGAGAAAGAAAAATAAAGGGTGCAATAAAGGATAGAAAGGAATACACCTGATTTGGTTCAGTCTGGTTCTTTGGAGCTTTGAAATTTTGCTTGAGCTCTCATTGATTTTTCTGCAAAATTAAAAATACACACCAGAGCAGTAAAAGAGCAACAACAAATTACTAAAAAAAAAAAAAAAAAATGATCAAAACTAAAAAGAAAAGAAATAACCTATCTAGTAGTTCTGATTTATAGTCTTCAGCTTGACTTTTTTTTTTGAGTTCTAAAGTGGATCAATCTGGTGCCACTTTAATTGGAAATACTTTCATGTTTGATTGAGTCCTCTTTCAATTTGACATTGCTCGCTTTTATAGTCTCAAACCTATTTTCTACAGAATTCTCATATAATGGATTGTCAATAATATCAATTAGAAAATAAGTTTGATTATCATCAGTTTGTTTAGTATCTTTGAAAACATTAAAAGTAACTTATTCATCTTGGACTCTAAGAATTAATTTTCCTTATTGAACATCTATTAAAGCTCCTCCAGTAGCTAAAAAGGGTCTTCCTAAAATAAGGGGTACATCATAATCTTCTTTCATATCAAGAACAATAAAATCAATAGAAAAAATAAACTTATTTACCTTTACCAAGACATCCTCCACTATACCTCTTGGATATTTAATGGATCTATCGGCTAATTGAAGAGTAATAGTGGTAGGCTTTGGTTCTCCTAGACCCAGCTTCCTGAAAATAGAAAAAGGCATGAGATTAATGCTTGCTCCTAAATCACATAAAACTTTATCAAAACTACAATCACCAATAATGCAGGGGATAGTAAAACTCCCTGGATCTTTTAGCTTCTGTGGTAATTTATTTTGAAGTATTGCTGAGCATTCTTCATTCAAATTTATTCTCTCATGCTCCTTCAGCTTTTTCTTATTTGTTAGGATTTCTTTGAGAAACTTGGCATACCTGGGCATTTGAGTAATAGCATCTACAAAAGGAATATTAATATGTAAATTCTTTAGAATTTTAAAAAAATTAGAAAATTTCCTTATCTGGATGCTGTATTTGTCTCTCTGGGAATGATAGTGGCGGCATGTAGGGCTTCACATTTGGATCAGCAAACCGTATACCTGGAGACCATCCATCTGCTGGTTGTTTTGGTGACTGATGAATTTTAGTTGATGGTTCCTTATTTGTAGTTGGCTCTTCAGTCTCTTTCTTTTGATGTGGCTCCTCCAACTTTGTACCACTTCTTAGGGTGATAGCATTGACTTGCTCCCTTGGATTGGTCTCAGTGTTGCTGGGCAAGGATCCCTGAGGTCTCTCGGAGATTATTTTAGCCATTTGACCTATTTGCATCTCCAAGTTTTGAATTGCTGCTGTTTGGTCCTGCCTAAGTTTGGCTTCCAAATTTTTTATAGTTGCTTCTTGGTTTTGCATAAATTTGACCATCAGCTCTTCCATGTTGGACTTCTTTTCAGGTACTTGGAATCCCGAGGGTGGCTGTTGTGCTGCATTTTGATTGCTCCATGAGAAATTTGGGTGCTGCCTCCACCCTTGATTGTATGTGTTGGAGTAGGGATTGTTTTGTTGCAGGCCTAAAAAAATTACCAATATAATTAGCTGTATCAGTTGTTTTAGCAAAAGGATTATCCTGTCTGGCAATTGCTCGTATCGTGTCCTCCTCCACATAGGTCACAAGTAATGCTCTGAATATGCATAGCTATTTCCCTTTAAGTTGTTGACTTCGGCTCTAAGGGCTGCAATTTCAGCTAGTAAGGTTGGCACGCAATCTACTCCCTGCACAGCTGCTAGTCTTTTTGGCATCATACATTCTATCTGCCATTGATAGCTATTTGATGCCATCTCATCGATCAGATCGAAAGCTTCTTCCTCCATTTTTTGATTAATGGTTCCTCCTGCTGCTGCATCAATCATAGAACGATTAGTAGGAGATAAACCATTATAGAAAGTTTGTACCTGAAGCCATACGGGTAGTTGATGATGTGGACATCTCCTCAGTAATTTCTTGAAATGCTCCCAAGCCTCATATAGTGTCTCCATGTCCATCTGCATAAAAGAAGTGATATCGTTGCGCATCTTGGCAGTCTTGGAAGGTGGAAAGTACTTGGCTAAGAATTTTTGGGCTAGGACATCCCAAGTTGTGATAGAACCTGCAGGAAGAGAATGAAGCCAACTCTTAGCTTTATCCCATAAAGAGAAAGGAAATAACCTTAATCTAATAGCATCATCCGACACCCCATTAATTTTAAAAGTATCGCAAAGTTCAAGAAAATTAGAAATATGGGCATTCGGATCATCATGCATGTGTCCACTGAATTGGATAGTTGATTGAATCATCTAGGATCATCGTCGATTTTATTTCGAAAGTTGTTTGCTCGTACAGGCGGTCTCCTGATGCTCGAAGCTGCATCGACTACAGATGGTGTGATATAATCATTTAATGGATGATGTACTGGTCGAATAGCTTCATGCTATCCTTCAGTCGCCATATCCAATCCTAGATTGATGTCGTTAGGATCTTCAGCTGCCATGTTTCTTTCTTGTTGTAGTCTTCTAATGGTCCTTTCAATTTCTTGGATCTAAAGGTAGTAAGTTACTATGTCCAGTACGTGTCATGCACTAAATTTTTTTTTTAAATAATAAAAATTAAAAATAAATTTCTAAAGTAAAGCTAGGATCAAAATTTTAATATTATTTTAGACACAATCTCCAACAACGGTGCCAAAAACTTGATGCAGTGCTAATTTATAGCTATGGCAAGTGCACCAGTCGATCAAGTAATAAAGTGAATGAGTAGAGTATCATCCCTAGAGGATTGAAAAATAAGTACTGAAAAGCTCTTTCCTATGCTTTATTTAGAAGATCGATTTATGAGAATAAGAAATTAAAGAACAAAATAAAGAAATAATTAAAAATTTTAAGAAAATAAGGAGAGTGTAATTATTAGAGTTTTAAACTCAAGAGTAATGTGTTACTAAGGCAATCGGTTCACCAACTCAGTCAATACAATATTCAGATTTTTAGATTAATTTTATTTCATATGACGGTGGAGTCTCCTAATTTATTCACTACCCTTTGGTCCAGGCATAGCAAAACTATCAATATTTATTAATTATCCTTTGGTCCAGGTGTAATTTAAATAAATATTAATGCATTAAGTTTTGTGAAACCCTCTAATTAAAATACGCTGCGTCCAAAGCGCACTAAAATTTCTGCATGCATATGAATTCTAATTTGATTCATAATACAAGGTATATAATCAAGAAGCAATAACATAGATGTACTTGGTCCATAACATCTATGTTCATCAGATCAATTAGAAGATGGCCAATAATCTAAAAGCATTAAGATCAGATTTATATACTCCTTATGAATAAAATTTAAAAATAAATCATACTAAATATTGCATCAAAAGAGTGGCTAGACCTTAGCCTTAGTAAAAGAAAATTTAGTTCATGATAACAAGTTCAAAAATAGCAAATAAAATAAAAAGCATAGAAAAATTAGACTATTTGATTGCTGAAATTGATTATCCATTGCTCTTGGCGTGGAGAACTGGATGAAGAAGAAGATGCTCCTTGATCGATGTCTTGATTGTCGAAAGAAATCAAAAATTCTTTTTTTCTCTCACAAATCACTCTTCTCTTTCTACCTTTCTCCTCTCTTTTTCTTTTTATTTTTCTTTTTTTTCTCTAACTCTCTCCCTTTTTCTCTTTTTCTCTTTTTCTCGGACTTCCCTGACTTTCCTCTATGGCAACAGCAGGTATTTATAAGCTAAAAAAAATTGATTCTCCTGAAATTCCTTTAGAAATTAGGTTTAAGACTCCCAAAATAATTCAAACAAGAATCTGGGTAATTCTGATCGTTGGATGTTGATCAAACGGTCCAAAAATCACTTAAAAATCCCTTAAAATAATCCAGATCAAGTCGGATTTCATGCCAGCCATTGGATCAACTGTTGGATTGAATCTGGGCCATCTGATCATATAGAAAGAGGCCTTCTGATCTTTAGTTTAACATGGGGATGAGTCTCAGCCATTGGATCTCGACCGGGAGCTATGGATGCCATTCATCAGTGCTTTCTTTTCGGCCGTCCGATCAAGTTTCAGCAAAAGGCGCTCGTTGGATCAGACAAAATTCTCAAATTACCCTCTGTAGACCATGTGTGAGCTCGGTGTTGTGTAGACCGCCGCGTTCTTCAGCAAATCAGAGCGTGCTTCTTCATATGAAATGCCCGAAATACCCTCATGTTGGTCCATCGTGCGCCACAAAAAATGCTGACGTCATCCTGACGTTAGCGCTGCGTTGGTGGGTCGGTCTGCTATTACGGTCGAACTGGGCCGAACCGCTGAGCCGATTTTCTGAACCGATTTGAACCAAACTAGGTTTTTTTTTTTTTTTGAAATTCAATTTCGAGCTCGTTTGAAGTCCATTTTGTCTAAAATTTGTTTCATCTAAACTAGAAAAATAAGATCTTCACATTGGTGGTCTTCTTTCATGCATAAGATTAATAAAAATATTAATTTCTAAAGAAATAGATTAATTTATTTTATAATTTAATATTTTTATTAGTATATTTTTATCACTTATCAACCACCGAGCCTGTCGACCACCTCGAAGCCTTCAAAACTATGATGCTACTCCATGGCACTTCTGACGTCATTCTCTATCGAGCTTTCCTTTCTACTCTAAAAGAAGCAATAAGAAATTGATACACGAGCCTTAAATCAGGTACCATTTTCTTTTTTGATCAGCTAAGACATGAGTTCATGACTTATTTCATCAGCAATCGGTGCTAAAGTCGAGGTTCGAACTCCCTTGTTAACATCAAGCAGAAGGAGGAAAAGTTTATTCGAGTTTTGTTAGTCGCTTCAATGCTGCTACTTTGGTGGTCCGCAACTTGGACCAGTCTATTGCTATGACTGCACCGAAGGGCGACTTTTAAAAGAATGATCTTCTTTTTTTCTTGGAGAAGAAGTACCTCCGACACTTTGTCGACATGCTGGCCTAGGCCGAAGGCTATGCCTGAGCAGAGAAAGCCTTCAAACAAAAGGATGATGAAGCTGTGAGAGAGTGGCAAGCAGGTGAATCCAGCAAGCCTGCACCTAAAGAAAAGTCGAGTGAAGCTCGATCGTGCTCCTGAACTCCTCCTGAGCACAGACGAGCCTAAACTCCTCCTCAAGCTCATCGACAATGAAGTTTGGATCGAAGAATCTGATAGAACTCCCCTCCTAGAAGATTCAATAACTATGTTCTCTTGAACGCCTCGAAGACCCAAGTGCTGATGGAGATAAAGAAGCAGCTATTAGAGCCAGAGAGGATGCGGACTCACCTAACCAAGCACAACCCTAACAAGTATTACCTCTACCATCATGACCTTGGTCATGATACTAAAGAATGCATCCAGCTCCAGGACGAGATTGAGGCACTGATCAGAAGAGGTCGGCTAGATTGATTTATCAGGCATCGATCGAAGAGAAAAGAAGATCGTCTAAGAGTCCCACCATGACTTGAACCATCTCAAAGGGATGAACCACGAGAAGATTGGCCTCCCCTTGGAATCATCAACACTATGGCTGGGGGACATCGACGAGGGAAGGCCAGTGGATTGGCAGAGGCAGCAACGAAGCAACAGACTGAAAAGCCCATCACTTTCATTGAAGAAGATGCTTAGAGAGTTTAGCTTCTGCATAATGATGTGGTTGTAGTCACTTTAAATATTACTGATTATGATGTATGCCATATTTTAATTGATAATGAAAGCTTTATTGATGTCTTATTTTATGTTGCTTTATCTAAAATATCCATATCTGATAGCAGAATGGGACCAATAAGTTCCTCATTAGTGGAATTCATAGGTGATATAGTGCTAGTAGAAGGAATAATAATATTGCCAGTGGTAGCAGGTCGGAAGCCAAGATCCAAGGCTCAAGTTGATTTTTTAGTGGTAAAGGCACCCTCCATCTACAATGCAATCCTTGGCCGACCTAATTTGAATGCACTTTGAATTATGGTTTCAACTTATTATCTAAAAATGAAGTTTTCAATAAGGCACGGAGTTAAGAAGGTCAGAGGAGACCAGGCACTAGCTCAGCACTGCTATAATATTTTCCTACAGGAAGGAAGGCAAGTAGATCCTTATCCGATGGATGGGCTTGATGCCCATGATGATTCATCTAAAAAAGGAAGGGAATCCATTGACGACCTTGTGGAGCTCCCTTTGAATGATGGGAATAAGGAACGCACTATAAAGATCGGCTCCAATCTGAAAGGAGAAGTCAGAAAGTAGCTCATTGCCTTCTTATAAAAGAATGCTGATGTTTTTGCCTAGGTGCTTGCAGATATGCCTAGGATTGATGCAGAGATAATGGAGCATCATCTGGGTGTGGACCTTAAATGCCGGTTGGTGAAGCAAAAAAAATGCAGCTTTGCACCTGAGAGGCAAAAGGCTAATATGGATGAGGTCGACAAACTCCTTAAAGCAGGATTTATTCAGGAAGTGCTTTATTCAGACTGGATCGCAAATGTTATTCTCATTAAAAAAGCAAATGGTAAGTAGAGGATGTGCATAGATTTTACAGACTTGAACAAAGCTTACCCAAAAGATAGCTCCCTCCTGCCTAGAATTGACCAACTGGTAGATGCAACTTTGGGCCATGAACTTCTTACCTTCATGGGTGCCTTCTCCAACTATAACCAAATCTGAATGGTACCAGAGGATGAGGAGAAGACTACTTTTATTACTGGCCATGATCTTTATTGTTACAGGGTCATGCCTATTGGACTTAAAAATATAGGTGCAACTTATCAATGCTTGATAAATAAGATCTTCAAGGAGCAGATCGGCCACAACATGGAGATCTATGTAGATGACATGTTGGTTAAAAATTGATCTTTATCGAATCACATTGTTGATCTTGAAGAGACCTTCAGCATCCTTCAAAAGTATAAAATGAAGCTGAATCCTATAAAATGCACTTTTAGAGTAACCTCGGGGAAGTTCTTAGGATTCATGGTGTCAGGGCATGGCATTGAAGCCAATCTAGAGAAAATCAAAGCCATCTAAGAGATAACCACCCCAAAAATAATAAAAAATGTTCAATGCCTCATAGGCAAGGTAGCGGCTCTGAATTGCATCATTTTGAGGTTGGTGAAGCATTGTATGCCCTTCTTCCAAGTACTCAAACAGTCCAAGAACTTCAACTAGACTACTGAGTGCCAGCAAGTCTTTAAAGAATTGAAGAACTATCTTAGTTCACCTCCGCTCCTAGCCAAGTTTGAATCTAGAGAAGAGCTATTCTTGTACTTTGCTGTGTCTCCAATAGCTATTGGAGCCATCCTGATCGGAGAAGAAGCTAAAGTTCAGAAGCTGATCTACTATATAAGTAGAGTCTTGAGGGATGTAGAAACAAGGTACACCAAATTAGAAAAAATAACTTATACCTTATTAATTATAGCTAGGAAGCTCCGACCTTATTTTTAGGGATATACAATCACTCTCCTTACTGATCAACCCATCAAGATAGTTTTTTACCAGCCTGATACCTTCGAAAGAATAGCAAAATGGGCGATCGAGTTAACTGAATTTAATATTCATTTTCAACCTCGGCCATCCATTAAAGCCCAAATACTGATTGATTTTATAGTGGAGTGCACTATTTTAGATACAACCAAACCAGAGCACTAAGAAGTTCATATCCCTGGCTCCCCTAAAGAAAAGACTGATCTTCCTGAAAACTTTTGGGCACTATATGTTGATGGTTCATCCAATGCTTCTGGAGTAGGTGCAGGCTTGATTCTCATTAATCCAGAGGAAATTATGGCCAAATATATTTTGCGCTTTAAGTTCCCCACTACCAACAATGGAGCTAAATATGAAGCTCTAATCTCGGGGCTAAAGATAGCCAAAGAATTGAAAGAGAAACATTTGGAGGTTTATAGTGATTATCAACTAGTGGTGGGGCAAGTCAGTAATACCTTTGAAGCTCGGGAGGAAGGTATGAAGAAATATTTGAAAAAAATGAGGAATTTAATCTTAGCCTTTAGTAGCTTTAAAATTCAGCAGATCCCCATAGCAAAAAACATCAGAGCTGACCTCCTTTATAAGTTAGCCACCTTAGCCCCAAATGAACTACCAAAAGAAGTCCTCTTTGAAGTCTTGCAGCACCCAAGTTCGGAAGAACCCCAAGCAATAATGCAAGTTGATCATAAGCCCAACTGGATCGATCTATTGATTTCTTATCTCAGAGATGAAATTCTTTCCAGAGACCATAAAAAAGCTCGAAAGTTAAGAAATCAAGCTTTTCGCTATATTTTATAGGAAAATAAATTGTACAAGTGGTCGTATTCCTTACCACTCCTTAAATATCTTTGACCCTCCGAAGTTGATTATGCCTTAAGGAAAGTTCATGAAGAAACATGCAAAAATCATCTGGGAGTGAGATCCTTATCATATAAGTTACTTAGGTAGGGATACTATTGGCCAACAATGCACCAAGATGTGATGGATTATGTAAGAAAATATGATAGATGCCAGATAAATGAAAATATTCAAAGATAGTTGGCTTCACAACTCAAGCCATTAAGTGCCCTTTGATCGTTTGCATAATGGGGGATGGATATACTTGGATCTTTTCTCATGGTGTTTGGACAACGAAAGTTCCTACTGGTGGTAGTAGATTAGTTCACTAAGTGGGTTGAGGCCAAATCTTTGGTGAAGATCATTAAAGCCAAAGTACAGAACTTTGTCTGCAAGTCGATAGTTTGTAGATTTGGTCTACCATGGACACTAATCATAGATAATAGACATCAATTTGTAGGAGCAAAGTTCATAGAACTCTATGAAGACTTGAACATTTTCCACCACTTCACATCAATAGCTCATCCACAGGCGAATGGTGAGGCCGAGGTAACTAACAGAACTTTGCTTCCAAGAATAAAAACAAGGCTTAAAAGAGTAAAAGGAACATGGGGGATGAACTCTATCATGTGCTTTGGGCTTACAGAGCTACTCAAAGGTTGCCAACTGGGAAATCTCTTTCGCATTGGCTTTTGGGACAAAAGCAGTCATCCCAATGAAGGTGTGTAGTGTAGGATTTCTAGCCCTACTTTCAAAAATTTTTCAAAAATTTATTAAATGCAGCAAAAAATATAATCAATCTAATTAATTATGAGCTACTCATCATATTAGAAAATCCAACACTTAGGATCTAAATATGATATACATGCTTTGAATTTGAAAACTAAATCAATAGCAGTAAACTATTTACTACCACATTACATGTTCAAAACACGATACCTATGCAGCTAGCCGAACACCACAATCTAATCACCGTCAGAGAGGTCCACTCATCACGATGCAGCTACATAGTGTGTCTGACCTTCATAGATCATCCACACAAGGCCCTGGTCCCGATCGGCTCCTCCCGAGTGCTAGCTCAATGTCGGAACACTTCGATGGCTGATGTTGATCAAACAGCTTCGATCTTCATCCATGGGCTCTTTGAATGCTCCAGATCACCAATGGATGGAGATGAGAGGCTGAGGAGGCACTCTTGGATGTTTGGTTGGCTCATGACACTCATAGCTCATAAACTCTTTTTCTGAACCCTAGGTCGAAACCTTAGGATATGCTCTTAGAAAACCCTGCACCCACACCTCTCACTGTATTTTTTTCTCATAGAATTTTGAATTTTCCATTGAAGGGAGAATGTCACATGCACACTTTTTCTCTCTCAAAAAGATGTGCACACACCCAAAAGCGATCTCCTTTTATTTTTGTGCAAGACCGAGTATTCTACACGTGGAAGGATAAGAATGAAGTGGTTGTCCATGTGAATTCAAACTCATTTTGAATTCAAATGATAACCAACCCCTTCTTATCCACCTAGGGTTTGAGAAAGCTAGGAGCATGCCCTCTTTGTGCTTGGAGAAAAAAGCATGGGAACTTTTCTCGTGTAGAAAGAGAGGCGCACAAAGGATGTGGCGCTAGGGAGAGATAAGGATGTTGGTTCAAATTTGAATCACCAACCACCAACCCTTATCCATAAGGGCGAGAGATACCTAGGCGTGGGCCTTTTCTTTGCATGGAGAAACTTACGAGAAATATTTTCTCGTAGAAAATGTGGGTGCAGAAGTGAGGTGGCATAGGAAAGGAAGACTAGTCAAACTAGTCTTAAATTTAAACCTTATCGAATTAAACTAACCCAAACAAATTTAGCTAGACCCAATTAGATCAAATTAAACCCAAATAATTTAGGCTTAATTTGGCTTAATTAAATTCTAATAATATTAGAAATTGATCAAGCCCAACCTCTAATCAAATCAGGGATCAAAACTCCTCAACTATTAGGTCATCTTATAACCTAATCAAGTCAAACCCAACTGAATCCAATTCAATTGGACTTGAATAAAAAATCATTACTCATTAAAATTAAGTTAATTAGCAATCAAATTACTAATTAAATCTCTCATAAATAAAGAGTCCAAATTCGGTAGGTATCCGAGCAATGAAGTTCCATCGATATGAAATTCTTGATCGAAGAGTCCCAAACCAATGGGACTCTTGATCCTGATGTCCCAAACAAGTAAAACTTATGATCATAGAGTCCCAGACTAATGAAACTCTCGATCAGAGAGTCTCAGATAGATAGGACTCAGAGTTTTAGTCCAGTAGGACTCTCGATCGAAGAGTCCCAGTCTGATGGGACTCTTCACCAGCCATCAGATCAGGTAGGAACCTCTAGTATCTATGATCCCACAGGTTCGATCCTAAGCCAGTAGCACAAGAACCATTTTTTATATCAATCGAAGTGACCATCTAGCAATGATACCTGACATTCGAATAGGTTAAATAGTTGTAATCATAATATTCAGAACCTACATGAATATGGTTATCGCATAATTCATCCCTTTGACCTCTATGTATAGGATGACTCCGAGTTAAATTGTCAATCCTGATAAATACATCTAAATTATGTCGCAACATAATTAGTTCTATGACTCCTCACAAGGACTATCCTGACCAAGGTTTTACTAAATTAAAACATAGTTGAATACAACTCCTGAATCAGAGTGGTCAATTCTTCTTGATTTGCACACCAACTCCTCAAGTACTTGATTGTGCCCAGAAACCTTCCATCACTAAATTAGAAATTCAGGTAGTTCAGCACCAAAATACAGTAAATTGCTTGTAAGTCACCATGGTGATCTTAGGTTGGAGGGACACTTATACCCATATCCCATCAGAGCAAATCTTGACAGCAGAAAAGCTCCGAAGTTGGTTGATAACTATCATAAATTACTAAATAAAAATATTTAAAATATATTTTAATTCATATTTATTCTAAAAATTGATACTTTTATTAATATTTTGTAGGAAAGAAGTCCACCAATATGAAGAACTTGATTTATGGGTTCTAACGGATTAAATTTTACTCAAATCAGAGTAAAAATGGAATTTAAATGGAAGCCGGAAGTTTAAATGAAGGAAAAAGAAAAAAAATATAAAATAACAATTAAAATCAGCCGGCTGAATCGGCCGGCTCAGAAGCAAAATCTAGTCTGACCGTCATGTGAACTAGTCCACCAGACAGCCTGACCCACCCCAACGAACCCTTGACGTCAGGCCAGCGTCATTTTCATGCGGCTTATGGAGGAAAGTTCCTGTAGCCATGAGCTAGTTCTTGTCACGGTCCACAGGAGGTAGAGTGCTACGTGTGCGATCGAATGGTGCTAAGAGATCCCGATCAAGATCCGATGGCATGGAGGGGCTCTAATTTTAAAGAGGACTCCCAAGCAGTTCCCAGGCACGATCGGATGGCATCCGATTGTCGGATCCCAGGATCCATCAGCTGGCATTCATTCTGACTTGATTTAGGCCTCTTGAAGTGCTATCAGATGGCCGTTAGCACTCTGATGAGACAATCCAACAGTCCTTATTTGATCTGGGTTTTGATTAAGCTATAAGCGATAGAATTTAATTAGATCAAGAGCATTCGATTGATCATCTGACAACCAAAAATAGTCTGGGTGATACATTTTGGGTCTAACTTAAAATTGGACTCCAGCAGGGACTCAAAATACTTTATTTTCCTCTATTTAAGTTGCGCTATACTACAGAGAGCCGAGAGAGACCCCCTTCGGGCAAATCAGAGCCTCTCTTCCCTTTCTCTTCTCCTCTCCTCCCTTCTTCTTTCTTCTTTCTTTTTCTTTTCTTTTTATTTACCTAAGTGATCTAAAGATGTTGGAAGCTAGAAAATTTCATACCATGAGCAGCTAAAGATCGAGATTCTTGGAAGAGTAGATGAAGTCTTCAAATATGGATTGTAATTTTTTTTTTTTATCTTTTGTAATTACTTTTTATGCAGATATATTCTCCTTCCTAATTTTTAATAAAATTTATCTTTTTATGCATGAGATCATGATTAGTTTAAAGATCTAAATAAATTATATTCATTAGGATGAATTGTGATAGATAGATATAGTCCATACTTAATTTAATAATTTATTTTTAAAAAAATTTATTAAAAGTCATATTCTAAATTTTTAAGAATTAAAGTATTGAATAATTTATGATTTCATAGAGATGGATCATGATCAAGAGATATAATTCATGCTCTAAGAAAATAAATTATAATTATAATTAAATTTTTAAAATAATAAATTTTTGTATTAAAAAGAATTACCACAATCCTGCTAGAAGATGGATTCGAAATTCCAGAATACCTTTAATTTCATTCAAAACTCCTAATTAATTCAGTCTTTGCTTTCTTTATTTTAATTTGCTAAACTCTAAAATAATCCTCTTTAATTTAGTTCTTTAAATTTTTACTTTATAAATTAATTTAAATTTTTTTTTTAAATTGAATGCAATTCAGCCTTCAATCTTCGAAAAAATCGACATCCGACTCATCATTGTCCTAATTAATTATAAGATCTATTTTAAATTATTATTTGATGCTCTAACAACAAGTAATCAAATTTTTGACACCGTTATCGAAGATTATAGCATGGTTGCTTTAATTAATTAAAAATTAATTAATTAATTTAAAAAATAATAAAAAATTTTAAAAATAAATAAAAAGTAAAAAAATTCTATTGCTCTTTAATTTTTTCGAGTTATTAGTGTCTTTCCATAACTGATTTCTTGCTTTCTGTAATTTAGATTTTTTCTATTTTTTAAGACTTAATCACTTGAACTTATTTTCTTTCACAAAATCAAATAAATCAAAAAACTTAAAATATACCTATAAAAAGATAAAACCATAAATCCTAAAAATTACTGACATCTCATAACACTTAATTAATTTAGCCAAAACCAAAAACATAACATAAAATTAATTTTTAATATATTTGGATACCTTATTTTATTTGCATTATGTATCTATAATATACTCTAAGGGCATAATCTATTAAATAAAATAAGATGAAGATTTGATCATCCTTTCTTAGCCCACAAACCACCATTCTTCATATTGCATTAACCCAAATCTTAAATTAAAATCAATTAGACGTTAACCTCTAAGGATAATTAAGCTCATTAGGATAAGAAATCCTAAGAGTTGGATCGGATTAGGGTTAGTTAGTTCGACTGGTGTCTAGATAAGTAGTTTAGGGACAGCATCGTGGCTACTTAATTGGTTCTGTTAGCTTACTTGATTAAGACAATTGGTATTTAAGAAAAGCAATGAAAGGACTCCCATCGATCTTACACTTACTTGGCCAGTTGAGTGGCTGATTCTTTATCTAGAGGGCTTGAAGATGATCTGGACAGTTAGGAGCTATCTAGATTTAGATAAATCTTAGGATAGAGAGTTCATGCTTGCTTAATTTATTTGCTATTATAACTCAAACCCTAATTAAAACACTCTCCTATATTATTCTTAGATCTAGGATTCTCTAGGCTCTCATCTTTAGAATTCTCTCTCCTTATTTTTTTTCTTATTCTTTAAAATAAAATATAATATAATAAATAACAATCTAAGATGGATTTTTATGCTAAGTTATCTAATAGAATAGATCATTTAGAAGTTATTAGACACTCTTCCAATTCATCTTTTCTTCCTGCATAATAAGTTTGTGTAATTTATTTGAGCCTCACCTACTATGTAAGTGAATACCCACATCGATTTCTTTAGTATATGTATGAGCAAGATTATCATGATCAAATCCAAATTGCCTATAGACCAAAAAATAATCCATACTTTAATACTTACAATCCAAGCTGGGGGGTTCAACCAGATTTTTCATGGCAATCACAACTAGTGATTATCCTGGTGCCACAAAGACCCACTTTCATGGATGCATCTTATGATATGCCCAATCCACATTATCAATCTTCTCCAAATAATAATGAATTAACTACTGAAGAGAGGATTCGGCAAGCATTAAACAAGTTAGAGCTTGATAATCAAACCTCACAACAAATCTTTTACTCCTGCAGGCAAAACTTTAAAGAACTAGAGAAATAAGTACTTACATTCAAATAGTAGGAGGAAAGAGAGTTGCCCAGTTAGCTTGAGAGAGACCCTAAGAGGCCATACATGGATGAAAATTTTACTATCCCTATAATTTTTTCTAAATAATCATACATAACTCGCAAAAATAATATGGTCATAGAGTAATCCTGTACAATCAAAAAGATCCTCTTAGACCATATCACTGAGACAGCAAAATATAGGATAGAGTCAGCATGGTGGGATAAACTAATTCCATCATCATCCTCTTTACCTATGGTCATAGAGCAACATCTCAAAATTGAAAAACCTTCTTAGACCATATAATTTAGGAAAGAACATATAGAAAAGAATCAGAACTATGGAACAAATCAATTCCATCATCTTACTTATATATGGACCCATCCCTAAGTGCCCTAGAATCACCCAGTCCTTTTAATGGGGATAGACAAATTGAGGTGATGATGGAATCAATAGAGACTTTCCAAGAACCATAAGTAAATAACACATTAAAGAAAGCTTCACCCATAATTCTTTCTCAGGATTCATTAAATCTCTATTTGGCCTATTATGAGGTGGATGATTTTGATGACGATGGATACAAAATAGAAGTTAATGACCAAGCAGATACACCCTATCTTAAAACCATCTCACTATGAATTAAAAAACTTGAGCCACCACCTAACTCATCAATAGTACCCTTATTAGAACCATCAATTATTCTAGAATTAAAACCACTTTTTGATGAATCTATTGACATACTACTAGTGATACTTACCCAGAAAGACCAACTTATAGGTGTTCTAAAAGCACATAAAGAAGCTGTTGGATGGGACATTGCTGAAATAAGGGATAACGATTTTATGAATAATTTTTTTATATTTGGTACTACTTTTGAGGATTGCCTACAAAATTTATCTACAATATTAAAATGATGTATGGAGGCAGACTTAAAATTAATTTGGAAAAAGTGCCATATCTTGGATTAGCAAGAGTTGATGCCTAGATATATTAGACCCAGAAAAGGGATTATGGTAGATTAGGTTATAATTGAAAAAATTCCTAAACCACCACTTTCGATTTCGGTCCATCACACATAATTCCTTCCTGATTACCATAATAATAATAATCTTTGGGATATCATGCTTGCTCTAAATACTCTATTGATTAGGGCTAAGTCTAACCACCGAAAAGTATTCCATGAACGATTTTTTGCCATGATGACAAGGCCTCTTGATTGGCCCTAGCCTTTTGAAATCTTGAAGGATGTGCTAAAACTAATTATACTTAAAATTCCTTCACAGGGTCGAGCCGAAGATCTTAAACTTAGCGCTTATTAGAAGGCAACTCAGATTTTCTAATTTAATTTTTTTTTTTTAAGTTTACCTTTCTTTCAGGATTAAATTGGGGGAAGAACTAAAAACCCATGTCGGAAGAATAATAAATAAAACCCAAGTCGAGATCAGAACCATACTAAGCTAGGTGAACTCTTTTCTTATTATTTTTTATCTTTTATCGGACTCTGTTTCTTTTCTCCATTAAGGATAATAGAAATTAAGTTGGAGGAAAAGGATAAATAAAAATTTTTAATTCCTCAAGTATGATAATAATTAGTCTAATGTGCCTGATTTCATGATGATTTAAATTTTTTTAGGCATTTTAATCAATGATTGATTAATGGTCTAAAGAATTTTTAAAATACTAAGGACTAAATTGTTAAGAAAACCTAATAAATGGAAATAAAATAAATTTTTGAGTAATTCTAAAATCTTCTTCCAGCCTATATTCAATAAAAAAATCTACTTTATATTGGGTATGAGTAAAAAAAAGTTTGAAAAAAATAATATATGAAAAAAAAAGAGAATAAAAAATAAGTTCTAAATATTAATCTTCTACCGTGTAACCGTGTCTCATTACCTAAGTAAGCAATGTTATTCGCAACAAAAAATGGACAATGTGAAAAAGCTTGTTATATGGTTAGTTTTAACCTATAGTTTATTTGACTCGAGTCAGTAAGCCTGAGGGGTGTTTTACACCTAGTGCCCTAAAGCCAACTAGTTTGGAAGTTATTGATCCAAAGCTCGCTACAAGGATTAGATAGAAAGCTTAAGAGATTAAAATATTACAGTAGCTATAAAAATAAAAAATAAAAAAGGTTCTAAGTTAATACTAAAGATAGAGGATTTAAAGAATAAAGATGAAAAATTGATCAAAGAAAAGCTTTAAAATTTTATGTTCTTCACTTAACCACTGCTTGAGATGGAATTAATTATCTAATGATGTATTTCTTAAATCTCTGACTAAGTATCAACTGACTTTAAGATGACCTGAAGAAACTTTTATATCTTATTGAGTCGGTACATACTTCTAATTTTTCTTTTTTTACTCGAGGATGAGTAAAACTCAAGTTGGAGGGTGTGATAATTACCATAAATTACGAAATAAAAATATTTAAAATATATTTTAATTTATATTTATTTTAAGAATTGATATTTTTATTAATATTTTGTAGGAAAGAAGTTTACTAATGTGAAGAGTTTGATTTATGAGTTCTAATAGATTAAATTTTACTTAAATCGGAGCAAAAACAAAATTTAAATGGAAGCTGAAAGTTTAAACGAAGGAAAAAAATATATAAAAAATAACAATTAAAATCGGCCGCCTGAACCAGCTGGCTTAGAAGGAAAACCCGATCTGACCATCGCGTGAACCAGCCTGCCAGACGGCTCGGCCCGCCCCAGTGAACCCCTGACGTCAGGCCAGTGTCATTTTTCACATGGCTTATGGAGGGAAGTTCTTGTAGCCGTGAGCCGATTCTTGTCGCGGTCCATAGGAGGCAAAGCGCTATGCACGCGATTGAGCAGCGCTGAGACATCCCGGTCAGGATCCGACGGCATGGAGGGGCTCCGATTTTAAACAGGACTCCCAGGAGGTTCCCAGGCATGATCGGATGGCATCCGATGGTCAGATCCTAGGATTCGACGATGCAATCGCTAGCATTCGTTCTGACTTGATTTAGGCCTCCTACAGTGCTATCGGATGGCCATTAGCGCTTTGATGAGATGATCCAACGGTCCTTATTTGATTTGGGTTTTGATTAATCTATAAGCGATAGAAGTTAATAAGATATGGAGCATTTGATTGATCATCTGACGGCCAAAAATAGTCTGGGTGATACGGTTCAGGCCTAACTCGGACTCCAGGGACACAAAATACTCTATTTTTCTCTATTTAAGCCCCTACTATGCTATAGAGAGTCGAGAGAGACCCCCCTTGGGGTAAAACAGGGCCTCTCTTCCTTCTCTCTTCTCTTCTCCTCTCCTCTTCTTTCTTCTTCTCTCTTTTCTTTTTATTTACCTGGGTGATTTGAAGATGAGAATTCTATACCATGAGTTGCTAAAGATCGAAATTTTGAAAGTGTAGGTAGAGTCTTCAAATATGCATTGTAATTTTTTTTTTTTATTTTTTGTAATTATTTTTTATGTAAATATGTTCTCCTTCCCAATTTTTAATAAAATTTATCTTTTTATGTATGAGATCATGATTATTTAATATACTTATTATTGATTAAAGATCTAAATAAATTATATTCATTAGGATGGGTTGTGATCAGTAGATACAGTCGATACTTAATTTAATAATTTATTTTAGAAAAAAATCATTAAAAATTATTTTTAAATTTTTAAAAATTAATATATTAAATAATTTATAATTTCATAAAGATGGATCATGATCAAGAGATATAATTCATACTTTAAGAAAATAAATTATAATCATAACTAAATTTTTAAAAATAATAAATTTTTATATTAAAAAAAATTATCACAACCCTACTAGAAGATGGATTCAAAATTCCAAAATACCTTTAACTCATTCAAAACCCCTAATTAATTCAATCTTTGCTTTCTTTATTTTAATTTGCTAAACTCTCAAATAATCCTCTTTAATTTAGTTCTTTAAAATTTTGCATTATAAATTAATTTAAATTTTATTTTTTAAAAAAATTGAATGCAACTCAGCCTTCAATCCTCAAGAAAATCGACATCCGACTCACCACTATTCTAATTAATTGTAAGATCAATTTTAAATTATTATTTGATACTCTAATGATAGGCAATCATTAGTCACGTTCAGTGCAGATGTATCCCTACATCTCATCTGCATGCCATACCAGTGTCTCCACACTTCTTGATTAAGAGGACAACCAACCCATATGGTACACAATGACCTACATTCGATAAATATTATCGTTTTTGGCAACAATGTATCATTTGATCATGAACAGATTTAAGGACTAAACAATAAATCCTCTTTTATTGATTTTAAATAGTCCTAAGAACTTCACCACAACATAAAAGTTCATTAGAAGATGAAAGAATTTATGATGAATAATGTCAAAATAATTTTTATTTATTTATAATTCATATACAAATATAAGAATCAACATAATTATCAATAAGCTGACGATTGGCTTTGGGACACCATTCCTAACACTCTCCTACTTGGATTAAAGCCAATCGGTGTAGTATCTAACATCCATCTTCGATTTGAAATCATCAAACTTCTTCACTGCAACAGCTTTAGTGAATGGGTCAGTTAGGTTCTTCTTTCCATCGATCTTCTGAAGGTCAATATCATCTCGATCCATAATCTTCTAGACAAGGTGGTAGTGGTGTAGAATATGCTTTGTCTGCTGGTGTGCCTTGAGTTTCTTTGCTTGAGCAATGGCTCCAGAGCTATTACAATAGAGCAGAATTAGACCATTAAGGAAGGCTACTTCGAGCTTGGTGATGAACTTCCTTAGCCACACGATTTCTTTGGTAGCATTTGATGTAGCAATATATTCTGCCTCGCAAACTAAGTCAGCTACGGTATGCTGCTTAGAACCCTTCCAGCGGACTGCTCCACCATTAAGGGTAAACACATACCCGATACACTCTTGCTGTCATCGTGATCAGATTGAAAACTGGAGTCTATAAATCCCACAAGTCTCAACTTTGACTCACCAAAAATAAGCCACTGGTCCTTTGTATTTCTCAAATATTTCAGGATGATTTTAACAACTTTTCAGTGGTTCTTTCCTAGATTAGATTGGTATCTACTCACTACCTCTAGTGAGTATGCTACATCTGGTCGTGTACATGTCAAGGCGTACATGATAAAATCTATTGTTGAAGCATATGGTATTCTACTCATATGCTCTCTCTCTCTTAAGGTGTTGTCGGACAATCCCTCTTTGAGAGAGAAATTTCATGGCCTATCAGTAGATAGCCTATCTTAAAATTCTTCATACTGAATCTTTTTTAGCATATTATCAATATACGTGGACTAGGATAACCCAAGCAACCTCTTAGATCTATCTCTATAGATCTTCATCCCTAGGATGTAGGAAGCTTCTCCTAGATCCTTCATGGAGAACTATGATGATAGCCGGATCTTTATTCCCTATAATATAGGGACATCATTTTCAATTAAGAGAATATCATCCATATATAATACTAGGAATACAACCGCGGGATCATTAGTCCACTTGTATATACAGGGCTCTTCTTCCTTCTTAACGAAGCCATACATCTTGATTATTCTATTAAAATTGTTAGATATATGTGCCCTAAAAGCCAGAATTGGCTGATACTTGTAATACACTTCTAGGGGCAAAATTATAATTTTGACTAAAGTCAATAAAATGGGTTATTTTCTATCACATATGTGTATTTAGTGTCTGTGATACATCCTTTGAGTTAATGATAATGATAATTCATATTTTCAAGAGTTGAAAATTTAAGACATGAATAATCATTATTAACTCATAAAATGCTCCCGACCATAGGATCATCACGAGGATGGTGATTGATTTGAAAGGTTGGTGTACAATCGCTTCTCTTTAGTAGACGAGTCTTGAGTCTA
>QRFJ01000597.1:80508-118692 GCA_006176705.1 Cocos nucifera
TGTTTTATTCCAGCTCGACCAATTGATTAGATCTGATCACAAAGCGGTTGTGATGGTTTGAGAGGGACAGAGGAGGTTGGATCACAAAGAGGTCTATAAATAAACCCTACGCCCAACCTAATCCTAAGTAAAGAGTGAATGCTATAGACACGCCCAAGGCGCCTCTCCCTCCTTTTCCATGCCATGTCTCTTTCTCCCCTTGCTCTTCCACGTCCAAAAGTGTTTTGGAGCTCTAGTGATGTGCAAAGATCAGATCAAGAGAAAGGCGATCAAAAATCAAGGAAGGTTGCGCTGACTGCAAATGGAACGACTGCAGATCTCAAAAGAAGTTTGAAGATCCTCCAGATAGATCCAGATCTAATTTTGGAGGTGTGATAGAGAAGAAGAGGTTCTCAGCATCCAACCTGATGGATACCGATAGAGGCCAGGACGCTTGTTTTTCGGTGGCTTTAGATCCGAACCTTCGCTGGCAATTTCAGGATCATCTACCAGGGTAATAGGATTACCCAAATCAGGTAATTAAAATTTGATTTAATTTATCTTATTTTATTTATTATAAAATAAAAGGATCAGACTGGAAAATATCAGATCTGATTGAGATCAAGAGAAATTTTTGAAATATATCTCTTGATCTAATCAGATCCTGGACGAACCTGGGGACCGGGAAAAGATTTCCCTTCAACTGGTATCAGAGCCATGATCTAAAATATATTTAGATCTGATTTTTAATTTTATTTTAATTAAAAAATAAGTGATTCAGATGTCACATGAGAGTGATCAGATCTAAAATCAGGAAAAATTAAAAAAATTAAATGAATTTGATCTAAGAACATGAGATATGCTGACTAGTTCTAGAATAGAATAGTTCTATAGAATATTTGCATGTCTTGATTTAATTTGATTAAATCATAATTTTAGATCTTTCTTATTTACTATTTTTGATATTATAAGTGTTATAAAACATCTGATAAAACAGTAAAATAAAAAATTATTTATTTTAATATATCATAATGAGATAGGATAGATGCATGACTTAATAATTGTAAGATGTTCTACATATATTGTCTGAGATTAGAATTATTATGATTAGATCAAGTTGAAATCTAATTTTTCAGATTATTATGTTGTTGATAATTTAGATCTTGAAAAAATGCATGAATTGATACATGAGATGTATGCAAAATATGCCATGATTAGATCTACTTTATATATTAGATATATTGATATAGATCTGATATTTTTTGTAGTATTGAAGTTCCTGATTAAGGCGTTCCTCTTGGCCTCCGATCATAAGAACGAAAAGGATTTTGAAGCCCTCTCTTCCATTTCGATGGGATGTTCTTTATGACTTGTAGGGGTGCTGCGTGTTGTCCCTTAATCAGAAACCCAAAAACTTACTTTCTGCAAACCCCTAGATCTGAAACCCTAGGATTATTGTGCATATTTTGTTTATGAACCCAACTTAATTAAGAATTAAGTTTATGGAATATACATTAGGTCTAAAATTGAGAATTTCAGATCTAAGAACATATTTCATTAATACTGGGTTCGGGCTTTGGGTACTCAATAGGTCTAAGCGGATTTTTGATCAAACCGGAATTCAAGAGTCGGTTAGATGGGCATCAACAAGCTTAAATGACCAAGCCTAATAGGATTAAGTCTGGGGTCAAGATCGAGTCATGATCAAGCAAGACCTAATATAGGCTCAAGAGGTTAGAGTCTGGGATTGTAGGCTAAAACCCAATTGGTTCTGACCATTTAATTGGACATGTCTAAGGTAAGTGTATGCAAGACGACCGACTGGTTTTTAATTGGGAAAGCTACTCACCTGAATGCGTCTTGTGCGGGAGTTGTAACGCATATTCCTTCCACCGATCTCACTTACCCTTGGCCATATCTGTTGACACAGTTTTTGATCTGAGGGTGGTCAAGAATCCAAAAGCTGACCCATCCACGGGGGTATCATAATTGTTATGACTAAGCAAGTCTTAGTTAATGAGACCTGAATCAATCTTCCCTAAGAAAAAGATTAAGTCCGATGGTCTTCCACCATTGTAGACATGCGGGGCCCTTCCCGGTTGATGTTCTCGGCTGGATACAGTGGCTCAGTTGCACGGGAAGACGCAACCATGTCTATTAGCATGGATGCTATGGGACTGGAGATGAGTTGGGCTCAAATTCCGGATACGGTGAGAGACCCATTTAGGAACCCAGTCTATGCAAATGGTGGGTCTGACTTAACTAAGGAGTGGATCAATATTCTGGATACGGTGAGATCCATGAATTAGAGACCAAGTTTGGGTGCACCATGATTAGAGAATCATTGAACAAGAGTTGTTCACTCATTGGCTAACCCATCACCAATAACTGTTAGGTGAGGTGATGAGTCAGTTGGTGAGACCGCACACCCACTAGAAATCATCAATCGTGGAGATTTTGCATCTCTACAGAGGAGTGTATGGATCGAGAAAATAGTAGGAGCTAATTTGTTTAAAAATAAAAATCCCTAAACAAATTGGTCAAGTCAAAATAAGTATCTAACTAGGAATCTTTGACTCTCTACAGGAAAATGTCTGCGTCCAACCCACTGGCACGTATCCTAGACACACATAGACTGACTGGACCCAATTATAAAGATTGGCTCAGGAACTACAAAATTATTTTGGGTTCAGAAAAGTTAACACATGTTTTGGACCAGGACCCTCCCACCTTACCAGCTCGTCCATCCACTGAACAGAGAGCGTCTCTGGAAAATGGATTGACGAAGACAATAAGCAGATACTACATGTGGGCTCGATGTCTGATTGAGCTCCAGCGCCAACATGAAGATATCGGGACTGCTCGCCAAATGTTGGCTCACCTGCAGGAGATGTTTGGTGAAACAGAGTCGCGCAGCCAAATATCAAGTCACGAAACGACTTTTTAAGGCTAAGAATGCTCTTATGGGCAGTCAGCTCCAAGATACTGTCTGATAATGATCAAGACATGGAAGAGTTGAGAAAGCTCGTGTGAAGTTGGACTTGGATTTGCAGAACGTATATTATTCGCAATCCTTGACTGATTGCATATATGGGCAATTCATCATGAATTATCACATGCATAAACTTCAAAATTCCTTGGCCGAGTTGATGAATATGCTGGTTACCGCTGAGCTTTCTATGAAAGGTTCTAAAGGCTTAGTTCTTGCTACAGAACGAACTTCTTCCAAAAGAAAGTCTTATGGAAAGAAAAAGAAGTCTGTGAAAAAGCAAAAGATAGAAGGATCAAAGAAGAAGAAGGCAGAACCGAAGAAGAAGGTCGATGGCAAAGGAAAGTGTTTTCATTGCAACAGCGACGGCCATTGGAAGCGGAACTGCCCTATTTACCTGGCCATCCTAAAGAACAAGAAGGAAGGTCCTTCTGGAGGTATGCTCATTATTCGAGCAAAACGTGAATGCCAAACGACCTAGGGATAGTCCAAACGACAGATATCTATGGCACCTGAGATTGGGTCATATAGCAGAAGATAGGATTGACAAATTGGAGAAAAATGGGCTATTGAGTCCATTGACTTTTGAGTCATATCCAACTTGTGAATCTTGTCTTCAAGGCAAAATGACTAAACTCCCTTTTGTTGGACATGGGAAGAGGGCCACAGATCTCCTTGCCCTAGTACATACTGATGTGTGCGGCCCATTCGATGTGCCGGCTAGAGGCAATTTTGTCTACTTCATTACCTTTACCGATGATCTGTCTAGGTATGGGTATGTGTATCTTATGAGACATAAGTCTGAAGCCTTTGAAAAGTTCAAAGAATTCAGACATGAAGTAGAAAACAAAACTGGAAAAACCCATTAAGGTTCTGTCGATAGATCGAGGAGGTGAATACCTTAGCCGGGAACCTAGACTATCTTAAGGAAAATGGCATAGTCTCTCAATGGACTCCACCAGGAACACCTCAACTCAACGGGGTTTCAGAACGGAGAATCGGACTCTATTGAATATGGTTCGATCCATGATGAGCTTCACAGACCTCCCAGATTTTCTTTGGGGACATTCATTATTTAACTTCAATCTATTTACTGAATAGGGTTCCCTCTAAACCGTTCCTACCACACCGTATGAGATAGCACGGTAAGAAACCAAGTGTTCTGAGCCATCTCAGAATTTGGGTTGTCCGCTTATGTCAAAAGACAAACAAGCGGACAAGTTAGAATTTTAGGTCCTTTAGAGCTCGATTCATAGGATATCCAAAGAGTCATTAGGATATATTTCTACATTCCAGAAGACCACAATGTGATTGTGAGTCGACATGCGTATTTCTTGAAAAATAGTTTATTTCAAGATAGTGGCCGGGAAGGCAGATTAAGCTTGATGAGAAGTCTCATAAGCAGAACGAGCTAAGGACCAAGTGGAACCAAATCAGGTTGAGCCAATAAAGAAAACACTACCTCCTGCCACCTCGTTAGATTGGATAAGAGTTTCCCGTCCCCTGAAAGATACCTTAGGTATTATTTCAGAGATATAGAGGAAATGTTCCTTCAAGGGAATGGTGCTCATGGGTGATGATCCCAAACCTACACGAGAGGCGATATCAGAATATCGACTCCAAGAAATGGCTTTGAGGCAATGAAGTCAGAAATTAACTCGATGCACTCAAAACCAAGTCTGGACTTGTAGATCCACCAGAAGGATATTACCTATTGGAGTAAATGGATCTTCAAAGAGAAAGATTTGTGCAGATGGGAATGTGGAGACATCAAGGCTAGACTGGTGGCAAAAGGTTATAGTCAACATGAAGGCATTGACTATCAGGATACCTTTTTCTCGGTAGCTATGCTAAAATCCATCGCCACATTGCTTCTGTTGCAGCCTATTTCGATTATGAAATATGGCAAATGAACGTGAAAATGGCATTCCTAAATGGATATCTTGAGGAAGATATCTGATATGGAACAGCCGCTAGGTTTCACATCCAGTGATACTGATCACAAGGTTTGCAAGCTGCAAAGTTCATATATGGACTTAAGCAAGCATCTCGAGCTGGGAACACTCGTCAATGATGTGATTCAAAAAGTTTGTTTCATCAAAAATGAAGAGGAACCATAGTGTTTTCAAAAGGTCAGTGGGATCGCTGTTGTGTCTTCCTCGTATGTATGTGGATGACATCCTCCTTATTGGGAATGATATCCCATGTTGACATCAGTCAAGTGTGTTGTCTAAGGAATTCTCCATGAAGACTAGGTGAAGCATCCTTTATTCTAGGAATTAAGGTCTATAGGGATAGACCGAATAGGATGCTAGGACTTTTCATAGACAAAATGTACATAGAGAAAGTTACTAAAGAGGTTTAGGTATGGAGAAACTCTAAGAGGGGATTTAATACCCTTCAGACATGGTATTCATCTTTCCAAGAAGATGTGCCCCAGCAACCTGAGGAAATAGAACGCATGAGCAAGATCCTTATGCTTCTGCAATAGGAGCCTCATGTATGCCATGCTATGTACACGACTGATATAGCCCATGCTGTGAGTGTCACAAGCAGAATCAGTCAAATCCAGGTAAGAACAACTGGACTTCTGTGAAATGTATCCTTAAGTACTTGAGAAGAACTAAGATATGATTGTTGGTCATTGGTAACGGAAACTCCAAGTTCAAGGAACACAGACTCGACTTCATGGTCTTGATATAGATGATCGAAAGTCGACATCTGGAAGTCTGTTGTGTGCAATGGTGGAGCTGTCAGCTGGAAAGAGTTCAAGCAAACTGTGATAGCAGATCCACCATGAAGCAAATATATAGCAGCTACATCAGAGGCTGCAAAGGAAGCGTTCTAGTACAAGAAGTTTGCTGCAGAAATTGGAGTAATGCATCAGATGCCATTCCTCTTTACTGCGACAACAATGGCGCCATAGCCTTGCTAAGACCGAGGGTCTCACCAGAAGTCCAAGCACAATTGACGCGATATTCATCTCATCCTGATTACCTGAGAAAGGTTACAGTTGAGGTCAAGAGAGTCAAAACTCCACAGATAATGTGGCAGACCCTAACAAAAGCCGTTGGGCCAGCAAAGATCGAAGGCCCACCTGAGAAGATGGGACTAGACTTGTAGCCAATTGGCTTAGGACAAGTGGAGATTGTTAGATATTATGTGCCCCTAGAAGTCAGAATTGGCTGAACTTGTAATACACTTCTAGAGGCAAAATTATAATTTTGACTATAATTAAAAATGGGTTATTTTCTATCACACATGTGTATTTAGTGTCTGTGATACATCCTTTGAGTTAATTATGATAATTCATATTTTCAAGAGTTTGAAAATTTAAGACATGAATAATCATTATTAATCATAAACAGCTTCCCGACCATAGGATCATCACGAGGATGGTGATTGATCCGAAGGTGTGTACATCACTTCCCTTAGTAGACGAGTCTTGAGTCTACGGTGGGAGACATGGAGCGAGAGTACAGAGTACTCGTTAGAGAAGAGGGCACTGAGCGTGACCACCTCGAGTAGTCATTAGGAAGTCTACTTCTCGCAATGACTGAACTCGATGCTGCAGTGTGTGTCTGATTCTTTGACCTGAGATGCATCGGAGTTCACCTTGAGGGTGTTATAGTTTGACTACACCATTACTCGGTCCTCCTAGCATAGGAACCCTGAAGGTGTATGTTGGCTTTAGCATGTTCATTTTAGGAACTGGATTGCATCAAGATGGGATCTATCTACCTCGGTGGTAAGGAGTAGCCCTATGATGATCATGAGAATCAAGTCCTGAAGCCATGGCCATGGCAGAGTGAAATAATAGAAAGAGTTTCTTATTTAGTTTTCACATTGGACTCGAATCGAATGATTACATATATGACAGAGATAGGGTTGACGGAGTTCACCTTAACCCTAATTGATCGGGGCTCAAGATAGAAGAAATAATCAACAGGTAGCTGCACAAAGAGGTTCGCATTCAGCTCTGATGGGTTGCCACCATATACTGCTAGGTGTCACTGGTGGATTTTGGGAGCAATTAGAATGATTTAGATGATCGATCATTCTAGCTGTTCGAATCAGAAGAGTTCTGATCCATCGAAAGGAGTTTCGATGATGTCGATGATAGAGATCATGACATATCCCATTACCATACAGAACTGAACCTAACTGGGTCACACAAACAAGGGTTTGAATCTGGTGATCATCAATTGAACTGATCTAGTTCAATTGATCTGAATGAGATTCAATTAGGTTCAAGGAAATCGTGCTAGCACTCGATTGAACCTAACGTTCTTCTTTTACTATCATAAATAAGTTGTCCTGACTGAGTCAAAGGAGTTTGTGCTCAATTAGAGGCCTTCATATGGTCTGACTGGAGGTTGTCCAAGTCGAAATAGGTTGTCTTATTTGTAAGACTATTACCTGCCTTTTTTGGTCACCTGCCATTTCTTGTTCTTGACTTTGTCAAAAGTCTACCTTTGACTGTCAAACGTGACATTCACCCTTTGACTTTTGGACCACATGTCATGCACTATTGGAGAGTGGTGGGGGGCTGTCCCTGAGAACCTGGCAAGGAGAAGGCGCACGCCAAGGGTGGCGTGAGCCTAAGTAGGAGGCGCCTAGGAGTCCTTGTTGGACAAGGACTCCACCTCCCTTTTGGATTCCAATCAGAGTTCTACTAAGAATCCAGTTTGACTGGTCTTAGGCGCCCTCTAAGGAGGAATCCAGGGGTCTCTATTCAACCAATCAGATTTAGATCTGATTTCACAAAGGATTGTGATTGGTTGAGAGGAAGAGAGTTGGATCACAAAGAGGTCTATAATTAAGAACCTGCGCCCAACCTAATCCTAAGTAAGAGTGAATGCTATTAGACACGTCCAAGGCTTCCTCTCCCCTTCTTCTCCACGCCATAGTCTCTTCTCCCCTGCTCTCCACGTCCAAAAGTGTTTTGGATTTAGGTTGGTGCGATTCAGATAAGAAAGGCGATCAAATCAAGAAGGCTGCGCTGCTGCAAAAGGACGACTGCAGATCTTCAAAAGAGTTTTGAAGATCCTCCAGATCATATCCAGATCTAATTTTTGGAGGTGTGATAGAGAAGAAGAGGTTCTTCAGATCAACCGAGTGGATACCGGTAGAGGCCAGGCGCTTGCGTGGCTTAGATCCAGAACCTTCCGCTGCAATCAGGATCATCTACGGGTAATAGGATTACCCAAATCAGGTAAATTGAATTTGATTTAATTTATCTTATTTTATTTTATTTATTAATAATAATAGAATCAGATCTGAAATATTATATCAAGATCTGATTGAGATTAAGAGAAAATTTTTGAAATATATCTCTTGATCTAATCAGATCTGGACGAACCTGGACCGGGAAATCAGGATTTCCCATCATTTGATGTGCCGGCTAGAGACAATTTTGTCTACTTCATTATCTTTACCGATGATTTGTCTAGGTATGGGTATGTGTATCTTATGAGACACAAGTCTGAAGCTTTTAAAAAGTTTCAAAGAATTCAGACATGAAGTAGAAAAAAAACTGGAAAACCCATTAAGATTCTTCGATCAGATCGAGGAGGTGAATACCTTAGCCGAGAATTTCTAGACTATCTCAAGAAAAATGGCATAGTCTCTTAATGGACTCCACCAAGAACATCTTAACTCAATGGGGTTTCAGAACGGAGAAATCAGACTCTATTGGATATGGTCCAATTCATGATGAGCTTCACAGACCTTCCTAATTTTTTTTTTGGGACATTCATTGTTAACTTCAATTTATCTACTGAATAGGGTTCCCTCTAAGACCGTTCCTACCACACCATATGAGATATGGTATGGTAAGAAACCAAGTCTGAGTCATCTCAGAATTTGGGATTGTCCGACTCATGTCAAAAGACAACAAGCGGACAAGTTAGAGTTTAGGTCCTTCAGAGCTTGATTCATAGGATATCCTAAAGAGTCATTAGGATACTATTTCTATATTCAAGAAGACCATAATGTGATTATGAGTCGATACGCCATCTTCCTTGAAAAATAGTTTATTCAAGATAGCGGCATTGAAAAGCAGATTAAGCTTGATGAGAAAGTCTTACAAGTACAATGAATAAGGACCAATTGGAACCAAATCAGGTTGAGCCAATAAGAACACTACCTCCTCCACCTCGTAGATCGGAAAGAATTTCCCATCCTTCTGAAAGATACTTAGGTATTATTTCAGAAAAAATAGAGAAAATGTTCCTCATAGATAATGGTGCTCATGGTGATGATTCCAAAACCTACAACGAGACGATATCAGATATCAACTCTAAGAAATAGCAAGAGGCAGTGCAGTCAAAAATTGACTCGATGTACTCGAACCAAATCTGGACCTTGGTAGATCCACCAGAAGGTATAGTACCTATTGGGTGTAAATGGATCTTCAAGAGAAAGATTGGTGTAGATGGAAATGTGGAGACACTCAAGGCTAGACTAGTGGCAAAAGGTTATAGTCAACGCGAAGGCATTGACTATTCCCTAGTGGCTATGCTAAAATTCATCCACACATTGCTTACCATTGCAGCCTATTTTGATTATGAAATATGGAAAATGGATGTGAAAATAGAGTTCTTAAATGGATATCTTAAGGAAGATATCTATATGGAATAGCCGCTAAGTTTCACATTCAGTGATACTGATCACAAGGTTTACAAGCTGCAAAGATCCATATATGGACTTAAGCAAGCATCTTGGAGCTAAAACACTCATTTTAATGATGTGATCAAAAAGTTTGGTTTCATAAAAAATAAAGAGGAATCGTGTATCTTCAAAAAGGTCAGTGGGAGCACTGTTGTCTTCCTCGTATTGTACGTAGATGATATCCTCCTTATTGAAAATGATATTCTCATGTTGACGACAGTCAAAATATGGTTGTCCAAGGAATTCTTCATGAAAGACTTAGGTGAAGCATCCTTTATTCTAGGAATTAAGGTCTATAGGGATAAACCGAATAGGATGCTAGGACTTTCATAAAAGATGTACATAGAGGAAGTACTAAAGAGATTTAGTATGAAAAACTCTAAGAGAGGATTAATACCCTTCAGACATGGTATTCATCTTTCCAAGAAGATGTGCTCTAGCACACCTGAGGAAATAGAATGCATGAGCAAGATCTCTTATGCTTCTGCAATAGGGAGCCTCATGTATGTCATGCTATGTACACGACTTGATATAGCCTATGCTGTGAGTATCACAAGCAGATATCAGTCAAATCTAGGTGAAGAACGCTGGACTTCTATGAAATGTATCCTTAAGTACTTGAGAAGAACTAAGGATATGATGTTGGTCTTTGGTAACAGAGAACTCCAAGTCCAGGGATACACAGACTCGGATTTCATGTTTGATGTAGATGATCGAAAGTCGACATCTGGGAGTTTGTTTGTGTGCAATGGTAGTGCTGTTAGCTGGAAGAGTTTCAAGCAAACCGTGATAGCAGATTCCATCATGGAAATAGAATATATCGCTGCATCAGAGGCTATGAAGGAAGCATTCTTATATAAGAAGTTTGCTGCAGAAATTGGAGTAATGCCATCAGATGCCATTCCTCTGTACTGCAACAACAATGGCGCCATAGCACTTGCTAAGGACCTAAGGTCTCATAAGAAGTTCAAGCACATTGAGCGGCGATACCACCTCATCTGTGATTACCTCGAGAAGGGTTACGTCAAGGTCAAGAGAGTCAACTTAGCAGACAATGCGGCGGACCCACTTATAAAGCCATTGGGACAACAAAAATTCGAAGCCCACCTTGAGAAGATGGGACTTAGACTTGTAGCCAATTGGCTTTAGGACAAGTGGAAGATTGTTAGATATATGTGCCCCAAAAGCCAGTATTGGCTGATACTTATAATATACTTATAGGGGCAAAATTATAATTTTGACTAAAATCAATAAAATGGATTATTTTCTATCACATATGTGTATTTAGTGTCTGTGATGCATCCTTTGAGTTAATGGTAATGATAATTCATATTTTCAAGAGTTAAAAATTTAAGACATGAATAATCATTATTAACTCATAAAATGCTTTCGACCATAGGATCATCACGAGGATGGTGATTGATCCAAAAGATTGATGTACAATCGCTTCTCTTTAGTAGATGAGTCTTGAGTCTACAGTGTGGAGACATCGGAGCGAAAGTACAGATACTCGTTAGAGAATGAGGGCATTGAGCGTGACCACCTCGAGTAGTCATTAGGAAGTCTACCTTCTCGTCAATGACTGACTCGATGCTGCAGTGGTGTGTCTGATTCTTTGACCTAAGGTGCATCGGCAGTTCACCTTGAGGGTGTTATAGTTTGACTACACCATAACTCGGTCTCCTAGCCATACGGAACCCTGAGATGTATGTTGGCTATAGCATGTTCATTGTAGGAACTAGATTGCATCAAGAAGGAATCTATCTACCTCGATGGTAGAGGAGCAGCCCTATGATGATCATGAGAATTAAGTCCAGAAGCCCATGGCCATGGTAGAGTGAAATAATAGAAAGAGTTTCTATTTAGGTTTTCACATCAGACTTGAATTGAATGATTACATCATATGACAGAGACTAGGGTTTGACGAGTTCACCTAAATCCTAATCTGATCGGAGCTCAAGATAGAAGAACTTAATCACACAGGTAGCTGCACCAAGAGGTTCGCATTCAGCTCTGATGGGTTGCCACCATATACTGCTAGGTGTCACTGGTGGATTTTGGGAGCAATTAGAATGATTTAGATGATCGATCATTCTAGCTGTTTGAATCAGAAGAGTTCTGATCCATCGAAAGGAGTTTCGATGATGTCGATGATAGAGATCATGACATATCCCATTACCATACAGAACTGAATCTAACTAGGTCACACAAATAAGAGTTTGAATCTAGTGATCATCAATTGAACTGATCCAGTTCAATTGATCTGAATAAGATTCAATTAGGTTCAATGAAATTGTGCTAGCACTCGATTGAACCTAACGTTCTTCTTTTACTATCATAAATAGTTATCCTGACTGAGTCAAAGGAGTTTGTGCTCGATCAGAGGCCTTCACCTGCTCTGACTGGAGCCTGTCTAAGTCAGAAAAGGGTTGTCTTATTTTGTAAGATAATAGTTGCCATTTTTGGTCACCTGCCATTTCTCATCCTTTGATTTTGGTCAAAAGTTGACCTTGGACTGATCAAATGTTGACCATTGACACTTTGACTTCTGTCCATGTGTCACGCACCTATTGGAGAGCTGGTGGGAGCTTGTCCCCCTATCAGAACCTGGCAAGGAGGAGGGTGCATGCCACCCTTGACGTGTGCCCAAGATGGAGGCGCCCAGGAGTTCCTGTTGGACAGGGACTCCATCTCCTTTTTGGATTCTGATTGGACTTCTCCTAAGAACCAAGTTTGACTGATCTTAGGTGCCATCTAAGGAGGAATCCAAGGGACTCTATTCTCACCAATCAGATTTAGATCTGATTTTACAAAGGATTGTGATTGGTTGGGAAGAAGAGGAGTTGGATCACGCATAGTCTATGAATAAGACCCTGCGCCCAACTCAAGGAGTATCTGAGAAAAGAGTTCTCCATGCCCCAAGGCTTCCTCCCTCTTCCTCCTCCATGCCAAGTTCTACTTCTCCCTCTCCTCTCCATGTCCAAAAGGAATTTGGATCTTAGTTGGTGCGATCCAGGCGAAAGAAAGGCGATTGAAAGCTAGAAGGCTTTGCTGCTGCAAAGGACAACTGCTGATCTTCGAAAGGTATTTTGAAGATCCTTCAAATTAGATTCAGATCTAATTTTTGGAGACATGATAGAGAAGAAGAGGATCTCCAGATCTAGCCTGAGTGGATACCGGTAGAGGCTAAGCACTTGATGGCTAGATCCAGAACCTTCCGCTGCTTACAGGATCATCAATGGGTAATATGATTACCCTACATCAAGGTAAATTAAATTTGATTTAATTTATCTAGATTTTATTTTTATTATTAGAATAATAAAGATCAAATTTGAAATATTCCAGATCTGATTTGGATCAAAGAAATTTTTTTTTGAAATATATCTCTTGATTCGATCAGATTTGAACGAACTTGGTCCAGAAAATCAGGATTTTGCCTTCAAAAACGTATGTTCCAACTCCAAGATACCTGCTTTAGTCTTTAAATGGACTCATCTATGGATGTGAACCCTCCAGGTTATATCATATACACCTCTTCCTCTAGCTCTCCATTCAGGAAAGCTATTTTCACATCCATCTGCCAGATTTTATAGTCTAAATGGACAGCTATCGCAAGCATAATCTGAATGGACTTGAGCATTATCACAAGAGAAAACATCTCATCATAGTCAATACCATAATGTTGACGATATTCCTTGGCAATCAGACAAACTTTATAGGTCTCCATCTTTTCGTCCGCACCTCTTTTCTTCTTGACGACCCACTTACACCCTATGGATTTTACCCCTTTGGGTGGTTCAACTAATGTCCATACATTATTGACCTTCATGGACTCTATTTTGAATTTCATGGCTTCAAGCCATTTCTCAGAGTCAGATCTCTGCATTGCATCCATATAGGTAATCTAATCCTCATTGTTCTCATCGAGTTTGATAGGATCACCATCTCGGATCAAGAAACTATAGTATCTATCTGATTGATGTGGTACTCTGCCTAACCATCTTAAGAGTGCAGGTTTAATGGGCTCTAAATCTGATCTAATCAAATCTGATTGGGGTTCAGCTACTTGTGTCACTTTTTCTACCTGCCGAACTTTCTTAAGTTTGACCTTAGAGGCATTAGTCCATTCACCAAGAAACTTCTTTTCTAAAAAAATTATCTTAAGGCTGACAAACACCTTTTGCTCATTAGCTAGGTAGAAGTAATATCCTTTGGTCTCTTTTGGTATCCTATAAAATAATACTTGTCAAACCTAGGTCCATGTTTGTCTGTTACTAAACGTTTGTCATAAGCTGGACACCCCTAAATTCTAAGGTGCGAGAGTACTGGCTTATATCCTATCCATATCTTATATGGTGTTTTGGCTATAGACTTACTCGGAATTCTATTCAAAATATAACAAGCTGACTCGAGCGCATATCCTCATAAGAAAATTGGTAGATTGGTAAACCCCATCATGGATCGAACCATATCCAATAGGATCGATTCCTCCTTTCAGACACACCATTATGCTATGGTGTTCCAGAAGGAGTCCATTGGAAGAGAATCCCATTCTTCCTAAGGTATGTCAAAAATTCACTGAAAACATATTCATCCCCTCGATCAGATTGAAGAGTTTTAATACTCTTCCTAGTTTGCTTTTCTACCTTATTATGGAATAGTTTGAATATTTCAAACAACTCTGACTTATGCTTCATTAAATAGATATACCCATATCTCAATAGGTCATCCGTGAAGGTTATGAAGTAGAAATATTCATCCCTAGCACTTGAGCTCATAGGTCCATATACATCAGAATGTACTAGACTCAGGAGTTCATTGGCTCGCTCATCTTTTTCAGTAAAAGATGACTTGGTCATCTTACCAAGAAGATAGGACTCACAGGTCGGAAGTGATTCACAATTATTGACTTCAAAAATTTCTTCTTGAGCCAACCTATTTATTCTATTCTTGTTGATATAACCTAGCCTAAAGTACCAAAAATAGACTTTAGATACATCACTTAATCTAGGATGTTTATCGGAGGATTGAGCCACATTAACAGGCTGTGATGGTAAGTAAATTTCTGTTATTCAATTATCCAATAAATATCATAACACCATTCAAAATGATATTATAAATATTTTTTTTATTGAAAATTCATAACTATACATGGCCAAAAAGCCTACACAAATAACATTCAATAAAAAGCTTGGATAATAATGACATTCATTAAGAATTATATTATGAGAATTGATTATAAGGTTCATGATTTTTAAAGCTAGAACTGAAACTTGTCTTCTATCTCCAATGTTCAGGAACATCTCACCTTCATCAAATGTCCTATTGACCTACAAACCCTGCTTCAAATTATAGATATGATAAGGGCTTCCGGTATCTAATACCTAGGTAGTAGTATCATATATCAAGAAGTTGCAAGGTGTTGTCATATAATTACCTTGCGTAATAATTGCTTGCTTCTTTCTCAGCCTGTTTCAGTCCAAGAAGGCAATGTACTGAGGATAATTTCTTTTTCAGTGTCCCTGCTTCTTGCAAAAGAAGCACTCCGCCTAGCTCTAGTCGGGCTTATGCTTCTTAGTCTGATCCTGTGCAGACATCCCAGCATGCAGCTGCACCTTCTTATTCTTGTTCTTCTTTCTTTTCTTAAAGGATTGATGATCAGAAGAAGATCCTTCTACTACATTCACCGACTCCTTATGAAGCTAGGGATCTTTCTCAAAGTTTTGTAGCAACCCCAATAAGCCATGGTAGTTTACTACAGGCTTTGTTAATCAAAAATGAGTAAAGAAAGGAAGGACTTGGATAAAGAATTAAGAATCTCATCCTTACCAAGCTGCTCATACAGAAGAGAGCCCAGCTTACTCAGGTGCTCAATCATCTCGATCATGTATAATACATGATCGGTGTTGATGTGCCATCCATCATTTGATCATTGAAAATGGCACAACTGGTCTTGTGCCTCTCAACATTGTTAGGCATGCCAAAGGAGTCGTTCAACATTTGAAGCATCTCCTATGGCTGGGCATTTTTAATCCTACAGCTGAATTCATCATTCATTGCCGCTAGCATTATGCACCGAACGATGGTATGATCGTTGAGCCACTTCTGATAAATGTCTTTAACTGCCTTACTTGCATTCGGAGCTAGATCCTCAGGTACTGGATCCATTAAAATATATAGGATCCGTTCATGCTCTAGAACTATCTTCAACTTTCGATACCACTTATCAAAGTTGGATTCCATATATTTGTCATTGTCTAACAATGACCGGAGCGATAAGGTAGTGGTCATTTTTGCACAAAAAAAAAACCCAAACCTAATTAGTACATAAATTAATTATCCTAAAGGCTTGGACATCAAACTAAAGGTTCATTCACTATTTTATACGAACTGATAGCCTCTACCTCTAATTCAAGAAATTACTTTAATTCCTTAGTGGATACTAGAATCCATACAGACTATACATGAGCCCAACTTTGGTTGGTCAACTCATGTGCATCTATGGATAGGTTCATAACTAATTGTTTCTCTAAAGAATTTCTAGTAATTTTAACTTTGCTCTGAAAATCTAATCAGTAGGCTTTGGCCTCCACTGAAAAAAATTGGTTAGATCCAACCATTAACATGACCATATTTGGTGCATTTGATCAACGAATGATCAGACCTGACTTTGGTCGACCAACCTGACCACCATTAGAAAGACATGACCAAATCATCATATTATGAATGATAATTCCATTAGTCAATAAGCACCAGGCTTTTGGACCTCTAATGATTATTAAACTAATAGATCCATTATCACTCAACTTAATGGAAGGCTATAATCTAGTTATCATCATAACTATATCATTTTTTAGGATCTAATAATTTTAGATTATTTTATTAATTAATTTTAAGAAGATGAGAGAAGAATTCATCAGTTAATTTGGATCCTTCCACTAACTTCACTAAGTCAGATTAAAAAGGATCTAATTTGAGCCAGCATTAGGAGCACCTAAATTAGTCACACTGATTTACCTAATTGACATGGGTGAGCCCAAATCATCAAGTGATCTAATCAAAGCCTAACTCACCAGGATGGCCAGGTAAGTGAGATTAGTAGAAGGGATATGCCATTAACACATCAAAGATTGAATCAGTGCAAGTAGCTCCCAATTAAAAATCACTGATCTAAACTATCAAACTTACCTTAGACACCATCCAGTTCATTAGTTTCAATTTAACCAACCTAGTAATTTTGGGTTCAACCACATAGCCATAAATCAAGTCCACTTGGTCCTTATTAAAGGCATGAACTTGATCAACTACAACTATTATAATTGAGTCTAAAAAGTCCTTGACCTAATCTAATTCAATATTTGATTAGATTTGATCAATTACTCTAATTTAGTCTATTCTTTAACTAACCTTAGGTCTAACCCAATTAATGGATCTAATTCATCTAACCCAATAACCCATATTTTATTATTAATGACTTAGGATCTTTAATTCAAAATTCTAGATCCTAATTCATTTTACTTAAATCTTAATTAAATTTTTAGGCTGAGCATTAGGGTTCAATATTTCAAAAATATTTTTTAAAATTTTAAAAGATTTTTCATAATATAGCACTGTTCACTAAATGGACCGACTCATTTCAAAAATGGATCGGCTTATTTCATAAATAGTACTAGTTATAGATTTTAATCTAAATCCATGTACACTATATAAAATTCATGAATCTAGATTTAGATCTAATCTAATACATTCATGATTAATATTTAGATTAAATCAATCTAAAAATTTTTTTCATCATTTATCTTCAGGAATGAGTTCACGGTGGCACCCCTACCGCCATAAGGGATCCCTATTGAATGGAAGGAGATGGCCTTTAAACCATTCTTATCTCTTATGATCGGATAGCTTGGTGGTTCATTCAAGCTCGATTACTAGGTTACTCAAATGAAATACATATCTAATATGCATAATTTTTAAATTTTAAAGCATATAAATCATATTTAATGAATCTTGCTATGATACCATTGAAGGTGTCCAGTGCAGGATTTCTAGCCCTACTTTCAAAACTTTTTTAAAAATTTATTAAGTATAGTAAAAAATATAATTAATCTAATTAATTATAAGCTACTGATCATATTAGGAAACCCTACACTTAGGATCTAAATACTATATACATGCTTTGAATTTGAAAACTAAATTGATAGCAGTAAACTATTTACTACTACATTACCTGTTCAAAACATGATACCTGTGCAGATAGCTGAACACCGTAATTCGATCATCGTCGAAGATCCCCACTCATCACAATATAGCCACATAGTGTGTCTAACCTCTAAGGATCGTCCACACGAGGCTCTGATCCCGATCGGCTCCTCTCGAGTGCTAGCTCAACGTCAAAAGCCTTCAACGGCTGATGTCGATCGAACAGCTTTGATCTTCATCCACGGACTCTTCAGACACTCTGGATTGCCAATGGATTAAGATGAGAGGTTAAGGAGGCACCCTTGGAAGTTTGGTGGGCTCACGAGACTCGTAGCTCACAAACTCTCTTCCCAAACCTTAGGTCGGAACCTTAGGGTATGCTCTCATAAAACCCTTCACCCACACCTCTCACTATATTTTTTCTCATGGAATTTTGAATTTTCCATGCAAGGGGGAATGGCTCACACACACTTTCTCTCTCTTAGAAAGATGTGCGCATGCCCAGAAGCGATCTTCTTTTATTTTTGCGCAAGATGGAGTCTTCTACGCGTGGGAGGATAAGAATGAAGTGGTTGTCCATTTGAATTCAAACTCATTTTGAATTCAAATGGTAACCAACCCCTTCTTATCTGCCTGGGGCATGAGAAAGCCAGGAGCATGCCCTCTTTGTGCATGGAGAAAAAAGCATGAGAACTTTTCTCATGTAGAAAGGGAGGCGCACAAAAGGATGTGGTGCTAGGGAGAGATAAGGATGTTGGTTCAAATTTGAATCTCATTCAAATTTGAATCACCAACCACCAACCCTTATCCATAAGGGCAAGAGATACCTAGGCATGGGCCTTTTATTTGTGTGGAGAAACTTACTAGGAACATTTTCTTATAGAAAATGTGGGTACAGAAGTGAGGTGGCGCAGGAAGGGAAGACTAGTCAAACTAGTCTTAAATTTAAACCTTATCCAATTGAACTAACCCAAACAAATTTGGCTAGGCCCAATTAAATCAGATTAAATCTAACTAATTTAGGCTTAATTAGGCTCAATTAAATTCTAATAAAATAAAAAATTGATCAAACCCAACCCCTGATCAAATCAGGATCAAACCTCCTCGACGATTAGGTCATCTTATTACCTAATTGGGTCAAACCCAACCAAATCCAATTCAGTTAGACTTGAATCAAAAATTATTACTTAATCAAATTGAGTTAATTAGAGATCAAATCACTAATTAAACCTCTCATAAATATAGATTCTAAATCTAGTAGGTGTCCGGTTAATGGAGTTTCATCGATATGAAATTCTTGATCGAAGAGTCCCAAATCACTAGGACTCTTGATCCCGGTGCCCCAAACAAGTGAAACTCATGATCATAGAATTTCAGACCAGTGAGACTCTCGATCATAGAGTCCTAGATAGATAAAACTTAGAGTCTCAGTCCAGTAGAACTCTCGATCGAAGAGTTTCAGTTCGATGAGACTCTTCACCAGCCATTAGATCAGGTAGAAACCTCTAATATGTGTGACCCCATAGATTTGATCCTAAGCTAGTAGTACAGAAATCACTTTTTGTACTAATCAAAGTAACTATCTAGTAATGGTATTCGACATCTAGATAGGTTGAATAGTCGCAATCGTAATATTCAAAACCTATGTGAATATGGTTACCACATAATTCATCCCTTTAACCTCTGTATATAGAATGACTCAAAGTTAAACTGTCAATCCTAATAAATATATTCAAATCATGTCTCAATACAATTAGTCCTATGACTCCTCACAAGGACTATCCTGGCTAAGATTTTACTAAATTGAAATATAATTAAATATAGCTCCTGAATTAGAGTGGTTAATCCCATCTTGGTTCACACACCAACTTCTCAAATACTTGACTATGTCCAGAAACCTACCATCATTGAATTAGAAATTTAGGTAGTCCAACACCAAAGCATAGTGAGTTGTTTGAAAGTTACCTTGGTGATCTCGGTTGGAGGGACACTTATACCCATATTCCATCAGAGCAAATTTTGATAGTAGAAAAGCTCCAAAGTTTATCATGTTCAGTACAGATGTACCCTTACATCTCACCTGTATGCCATACTAGTATCTCCACATTTCTTGGTTAAGTGGATAACCAATCCATATGGCACACAATGACTTACACTCGATAAATGTTGTCGTCCTTGGTAACAACGTATCATTTGATCGTGAACAGATTTACGGACTAAATGATAAATCCTTCTTTGTCAATTGTAAATAGTCCTAAGGACTTCACCACAATACAAGAGTTCATTAGAAGATGAAAGAATTTATGATGAAAAATACTAAAATAAATTTTATTTATTTATAATTTATATATAAATATAAGAATCAGTACAACCGTCAACAAGCTGATAATTGACTTTGGGACACCATTTCCAATACCCAGTTTAGCTTGAACTTTCCTCAGCTCGAGTTGAAGCTTTTAGTGAATAGAACAACTTAGGATTTCAAAAAAAATCTTGATCTATTGGAAGAAAAGTGAGAGAAGGCTCAAATCCAAATGGTAGCCTACAAGCAAAGAGTAACCTACTACTACAACTCCAGGATTAGAAGCAAGATATTCAGAGTAGGAGATCTGGTGCTTTGACAAGCAGATGTTTTGCAACCTCAAAATCAAGAACAGCTCATCCCGAACTGGGAAGGCCCCTATGAGGTCGTGAAAATCATCTGACTGAAAATATATTATCTGAAGGAGCTCGAAGGATCAGCACTCTTGCGATCTTGAAACTCAAAGAACTTGCGAATGTATCATCAATAATCTTGACTCAATAAAACTTTCTTATTTCAATATCTTTATTCTTTGGTGCAAAACTATATGATGGCAGAAAATGACTTAATCAAACTTCATTCTTAAATGAAGTAGAAGGCCTCTGGTTATTTAAGATAGAAGGTTAATCTCATCGTAGCAAAGGTGAAAGTCTTCGATTATTTAAGATAGGAGGTTACCAGAGATTAACCTCATCATAGCGAGGTAGAAGGCCTCCGATTATTTAGGATAGGAGGTTAACCTCATCGTAGCAAGGGTGAATGCCTCTGATTATTTAAGACAGGAGGTTAGCCTCATTGTAGCGAGGGTGAAGACCTCCAGTTATTTAAGACCGAAGGTTAACCTCATCGTAGCGAGGGTAAAGGCCTACGATTATTTGAGACAAGAGGTTAAGCTTGTCCAAGCAAGGGTGAAGACCTCTGATTATTTAAGATAGGAGGTTAACCTCATCGTAGTGAGGGTGAAGGCCTCCGATTATTTAAGATAGGAGAAAATGGGGAGAGGCCCTTTTAATAGCCCTTTTGTGTCCTAATAATCTTATTAGGGACAGAAGGAGGACCTCGTCCTAACAAAGATAAAGGCCAACCATATCAAGAACAGGAGGAGGATCTCGTCCTAACATGGGTCAAAGGGGAGAGGCCCTCTCAATGAAAAAGAAAAGACCTTTAAATATTCAAGAAGGGAGGATGATTTTGTCCAAGCGAAAGTTGTGATCAACTACAATCGAGATCAGAGAATCTCATCCAAACACAAAATGCGAAGACCCAATTATGCAAACCACAAAAAAATCTATCCAAGGGCCATCATCTATAATTAAAGGGTACATATGTTGCGGCAAACTATAACCATTATCGAAGGGCAGCTCTACAATCATGAATAACAAAAAGGAAGAGAGTGAAAAACTACACAAGCATACGTCTGAGATGAAGCAATCAAAAAGTAGTATTTCATTAAAATAAAAGTTCAGTACATAGAAAGATCCATAAGACCTGTTACAAAAATAGGAAAGGAAGATGAAGTCCTACTCAGAGTTGGACTTCAGGCTGCCAGCTCCAGCCATTACAAGAAAGAGTTTCAGGCCTTTTATTTTTTTCTTCAAGTCTCTTCCTCGCCGCTAAGCTCTCCCTCAGCATCCTCTTCCATCTATGCGATTCTTTCTTTGTCTCTCTCAACCTCTTTCTAAGAACCATGGATTCAGCCTCTGCATCCTTGACGACATCTTCTAGATAAACTATCTGGATCCTCAGTTGCTGCAACTCAATTTTCTCCTTTTCATATGACTCAGATAGTCTTTCCATGGTCTCCCTTAAAGCAAGGAGTTTGTTTGATTCCTTGCTAGGGCCAGCTTGAGCCCTATCGACCAATTGCTTTTGGAGTCGCATCACTTCACTATTGGCGCTCTAAGTTTTCTCTTGTAATCATCAATCTCGTTGCTCCAACATGATCGATAAGACTTATAATTCTCTTCGACGTTGCATTATTGTTTCTAAAGATCGAAAATCCTTTTCGACTAGTCCCATCCATACTCCTCTTGGCTTTAAGACTGAACTGTGCTCTGTTTCAATCAGTCAATCTTCTCATTTGCTCTGTGGAGTTCAGCTTTAAGGGAGAAGATCTTAGCAGTCAGAACCTAGGCCTTATCACTACCGAGCTTCTTCGCCCTTTCTGGCTCTTCAATCAAGTGATGCTTTTTGTTGATATAGTCCATGGCATCCTTCTTATGGACTTGACGGAGGTAGTTGATCTCAACATTAGCTTTAGTGTAACTCTTTTTGAATTTTTGAAGCTCTTCTTTCATTTTTCCTAACTTCCTTTTATGTTGATGAACCTCCCTCCTTAAGTTTTTTACATGGGCCTTCAGGGGAACACCCTGAGATAAGTGGTTGGCTTCGATAGGAGACTGCACTTGAAGCATAAAAGCATCACAACATAGATTTTGCAAAAGAAAAAAAAATTGCTCTCAAAATAAACTTGTCTTTATTAATCAAAATATTTTTCAAGTACAGGAAAGAAAATAAATGAAAAGAAAAATATAAAATAGGAGGTCTCAAATCTTTAGGGGAGCAGTCGAGGAGTTCGAAGCAGCATCAGTCGGCCCCAGCTCTTCAACAACAGGCTCGTAGGGGGGAGGTCGGGCACGGCGGTAGATGGTCCTGCCTCTTCGCTAGGAGCTCCTTTGACCAGAAAGCTAGAATTGAGCTCGAAAAATTTGTTAGCCATCCTATCCTTGCAGAGCTTGAACCCCTTGATGAAGGCTTCCTGGCTGAACTTGACATTCAAATCTCTTATTTTATAGCAGATCTTAAACTTCTCTACTGCCTGGATCTTTGCCTTCGAGATCTATCTTGAAACCTACTCCTTCAGTTTGGCAATCTTGGCTCCAACCTTCTTCCTCCTCTCCTCTTCTAAGGCTAAAGCGGCCTTTAGCTCCACTGATATTTGTTCTTCCTTCTTGAGCACCTCTTGAAGACCCCCAACTTCGGTAGCCTTCTCCTTTATGAGGTGGTCGATTTTGATGGCTTTATCCTCTTGGAGACGACTGACCTCGGCTTGGTAATCCTCTTGAGCTTTTAGTGCTTCCGACCTTAAGCAATTCACCATTTTGATATGGGCAAGCAATTGGTGACCCGACTATAAGGAGTAAATTGGGTTACGCATATATAAGAAAAGAGAAAAGAGAAAAGATAGGATGATTACCTCAAGAAAGGTCCCAAGAGAATTCTAAGTGCATTGCTCATAATCGAAGTCGGCAATCTTGTCTACCCACTCGAGTAGGATAAATTTATCAACCAAATCCATAATAATATTTTGATTGTGGAAGAAATTTTCTTCTAGGTCTTTGTTGTTAGCATTGGACTCACTAGGACGAGTCTTGCACCGAACCTTTACGGTGACCGACTTTTTCTTCTCCTTCTTGTTCTCTCTCTTCTCTCATTTAGCAGGAAGCTCCGAAACTTGAACTTCAGAAGGAGGACTCGAGGATGTAAAAGGCACTACGGCCCCATCAATGGCATCAATGTTGATAGCAGGGGCAACCTCGATGCCATCACCAACCTCGAGAGCAATGGTGGCATTGGCCGGTGCCGTAGAGCTTGGAATATCAATCCTTGCCTTTTTTTAACTCTCGCTTGGTGCCTTCCCTTTACTCTTATGAGCCTAAAGCCCCTTAGCGAGCATCTTGACCGCCTTAGCGTGCATCTCTGCAATAAAGAAGGGGTCACGATCAAAAAAAAAAAAATACAAGAAGAAAACTTATAAAGTATAGAAATATACCAGCAGGATTGAGAGGACTCAAGTCCATATTGAACGAAGTCTGATCTTTCAGAAGCTCGGGTAAGAGGGAGGGCTTGGTAGTTCCTGAGTCTATTGGCAGAATCAAGGTCGCTCCTCTCTAAACTAGAAGCTCAGTGGACTGACTCTTTAAGAAGACCTTAGGGAGGAAGCTCTAATTCTAGAGTTGGGCAGAATACAAAGAAGAACTTCTCCTTCTAGTTATGGATAGAGGAAGGAACACCTTTCAACAATCCTTTCTTGTCGAACTAGGGCAAGAAGTACCATTAGTCTTTCATAAGAATGACGTTTGAAGGTATAGTAGCTCGGGAATAGAAAAATGGTTGGATGAATTTTAGCAGAGAGACAAAAAAAGATGAACCCAATAATAAACCTAAAGGAGTTCGGCACTACAGAAGCAAAGGAGATGTTCAAAAAATGAAAAAGGTTAACTATAAAAGGGGGGAGAGAAAGTCTTAGTCTGACACAAAAAGCTTCTAAGTACAGACAAAAATGGCCTGAAGGAGAAGAACAAGCCTAGTCACTTGGTCCAGGGAGTTTTAATTCATACTCAAGAGAGATTCCATATTGGATCCTAATTAAGAAAAGGTCGTTCGGGGATAAGAAATAAGGAATAGTGCCAGGAATAAAGGTCGGATGGGGTACATCCCTAGGTTTGGTCTCTTTTTTGGGGTTAGAATTTTGGAAGGTCAGACCAGACGGACTCCTAGAATCGATGGACCAAGAAGCTTTCAAAGACATTCGGATCAAACAAACACAAAAAAAATCTTTGAAAAATCAGGAGAAAGGATAGCGAAACCTCGGAGAGGGAAAATAGTGAAACTCACTTATGAAGCCCAGAGAAGATCTAACAAAGTATGAAAAAGCAAAGAAACTAGAAAAGAAGGGCAGAAACTGACCTAAACTAGTCGAGGAACTGGAGAAGTTGGTTGAGAGGATGAGATGCGATTAGAAAGACAAAGACGGCTAGAGGAATCATAAGGGAGGAGGGCAAGATGCTCAGAGGCAATGAAGAACGAAGGAGGGAGGAGAAAGAAAAAATGTAGACGAAGATGGAAAGTTGGAAGAAAGAAGAAAGGCTTAAATAGAAAGATAAAACTAGAAGAAATTATGATTGTAGGACCTCTTCAGCCAACTCCAACCCACCACATGTCCCACTTACTCCTGGCGCCTAACAAAATAATAATTACACCATACATGAAGCTCCACGCTAGACAAGTCTTTGAGGAAATTTGTCCTTTCAGGTCATTCAACATTAATCTTCAGTGTCAATTCAGAAAAGCCAAAATGTTTAGTTCTTCGAGAGTGGAAAGTTGGTAAAGAACTTCGGCTGTAGTGATTTTTCTATACTTCATTCAAAATTTGAATTCGAAAGTAGGGGGATAAGTGTTGGGGGTAAAATAACCCCCGCCAAAGTCCTTAGCCACCAACCCTCATTCTAAAGGAATTCGCTGATCCTCTCAACAACAAGTCCATGCTGTAGAACTTGTCAAAGGCACATTGAAGCCTGGCCAGACGATCTTGAATAGTAAAAGAGAATTATTATTTAATTAACCTTTCTTCTTAACTTAGAATAAATGACAGGACTAAAGTTTAACACTCATGACCTTGATTGGCGATGAGTTTTGAAGATAGTTGAAGTCCTACATTATGGACAATGCGCTCCTTCCAATCAAACTCCTCCGGTCGCACTCCTTCTAGTCAGACTCTTTCCAAACGAACTCCTCCAGTCACGCTCCTTCCAGTAGTGCTCTTTCCAGTTGGAGTCCTTTCGGGCGAACTCCTCTAGTCGCACTCCTAGCAGCACTCCATCCAACCAGACTCCTACCAGACAAACTCCTCTAGTTGCGCTCCTTCTGGCAGTGCTTCTTCCAATCGCACTCCTTTTGGATGAACTCCTTCAGTCACGCTCCTCTCAGCAGTGCTCCTTCTAGGTAGACTCCTTTTGGACACACTCCTTTCAGCCATACTTTCTTCAGCCGAAGTCTTTCCATTAGAATACCTTTCAGGACGAGCTTCTCCTAGCCAGTCATGGACCTACTTTGTCCATGTTATGCTTGTCAGCTCGAACCATCTAAAAGAACCTCGTCAAACTACTGATTCATGACAACTGCTCCATGAAGGATGGAGCACAGTATTTCAGATCTTAATTAGGAGGCACCTACCTACTGGATCTGGTGTACAGGGCGAAAACACAAATTTCAAAGCAAAAACATGAAATCTAATAAACCAAACCCAAATCCAAGGACCACCTTATTGGCAATTAAATCATATAACATGCATTTGTAATATAAAAGAAAGTATTAGAACATACCTCTTATCGCTAAATCCTAAATTGACCCTGATCATCGGTAGCAGTCCGTCAGGGTTTCCACCAGATGCTCACATGTTCATCCTCCAATGTTGATCCACACAGAGACTTGATCAAGATACCAGCACTTTTGATTTATTAGAGTTCTAATAATAAGAACTTTAATTAAAAGGACTAGACCTTCTTTAACCTTTATGTCACCTTCCTTGCTTCTCCTTATCTATCTTTCTTTTTATTTTGTCTTCTTAATTTTTCTTCCTAATCTCTTAGTCTTAATTTGACTTCTTGTCCTTATAATGATAAGGTCTAGACAAGAGAAAGAAAGAAAAAAAATTGGACAAAAAAAAACTCTTATAAGAAAGAAAAGATAATGTTCACACCTCCGAACTCTTGGTGTGCACCCCTATTTATAATGTACGTAAGGGTGCCATCTAAAAACTCATGCCCTTTCCTCATCAAATTCTCATGCCTATCAGCTAATCTCACACCTCATCAGTAAAAATGAGATATAGACTTAGTCCAAGAGTTGCGTTAAAGCAGAAGGACTCTTGGATTAATTCTACGTAAGTTTTTACGAAGAGTCGCAATGCTTCATCTTTGGCACCACCCTTTTCATCCATTAGATCATGAAACAAAACCATCCAATGGCTCTAAAAAGGAATGCCTATTCAGCAAGGTGTGGAGATAAACTTTGAATAGTCAAAGTCCTAAGAGACTTTGACTTAGTCCAAGAGACGTCAAGGAGGAGTAGGCGGCATGGAGTCTTAGGCGGCAAGGGGGCTTGGGTGACAAAACATCTTGGGTGAAGATTTTAAAAGGAAAAAAGAAGTATTTCATCTATAGAAGGACTCTTCTGTGCCCCATATCAGATGTCCATGCTAATTAAAAATATTTATGCGACATAACATATGGGAAAAGTCAAAGAAGGTAGGCGCCATCTTATTCCATGCGCCAAAGAGTCCTTTGTGCATGAAAGACTTCCCATGCACAAGAGAGAGACTCTCTGGCACATGGGATGCAGGTATGTGGTATCCAATCTGAAGTTCAATCAATCTAGATTAATCCAACTTAAGACCAAATCTTATTTGGCTCAAATCGGATCGTAATTAGCCCAAATCGAAAGTCGATTTGAATCCAATTCGAATCTAGATACTAGGGTTTACTATACGTGCTAGCATATTCATCTTGCAAACATGGTCTAATCTAATTAGACCCTTAATCAATTCTCTTTATGTGTGACCCATTGGGTTCCATATCTAACCAGTAGTGAGTCAGGGTGTGATTTGACCTAATCTGGTTAGAACTTAATCAAATCGATTTAGGTCAAAACTAGCCAACCCAATTTGACTTAATTTAGAACACTCTCTAATTTAATGATCAAATTAAAATTTTAATTTGATAAAACCCACAAGACATGATTGACATCTAGCAACATATCATGACTATCCGAAAGATGTGAAATTTTGATAGAAATATCAAAAATATCCTTCAGTGAAAAATTACCATGCAATTAGATCCTTCGATCTTCCTGCATCCTGAACATGACTCTGGGTATGGAAATATGTCAACCCCAATATCATATTCATTTCTCTTTCAATCTTATGATAATGATTCATTTAATGAAACATTAGAAACCATTTCTAATTTTCATCATGCTTTGATCAAAGTCTTCCTGAATCATTATTTGTTTGAAGCATGTAGGATGCTATTTCCTCTTACGAGGAGAGATCGATTCCTTGTTAACCTATTCACAATCTTCATATATATAATCTACCATATCCAAATCATCCCGTACACAACTAAGTCATAAATGAGTATGAACCAAAATATGGATTTATATATATAAGATTCTATGGTAGTTTCAGATCAAAGGATTACATGCACAAATTCCACTATGAGAACCATCTATTGATATGTAGATAAGACTCCATTAGATATTCTTAATTTAGATCAATTCAGTGAACTCATTCTCTAATGAGCACCCACATTTTTGTATTAGTGTCATACACAAGTTATTGTGAGATCAATCATCCTCTTAATCAAGCATAGAGAGAATGTGCTAGTCTTACCGAAAAATATTGATCCCTAACTCAATGTCCCATCGACTAGGAATATTTAAATTAGGATTTTAAGATTTTAGGTCTCACTAGTATGATCTCATCATAATCCTAAAATCATAGCCCTAATTTATAGAGTTCATCATAATCTTAAATAAATAATAAGACACTGCATATGATGAAATAAAATGCCTTTATTTATTAAAAAATATCATTACATGAGTCTGGAAGACAAAGAACATCCCAAAAATAAATTGGCTTGAGGGCATATTCCTTTCAATCTCCCACTTGCACTAAAGCCAATCGCCCTTATATTTTAATCCCATACAATCAAGGTGGCGATCAAATAGTTGCAGTGGTAAAGCCTTAGTGAATGGGTCTGCTATGTTGTTCTTTGTATCCACTCATTCTATGACCACATCTTGTCTTTCAATAATTTCTCGAACGAGATGGAAGCATCTCAGAATATATTTAGATTTATGATGAGACCTTGGTTCCTTTGCTTGAGCTACAGCTCCAGTATTATCACAGTAAAGTGGTACTGGATTCTCAATTTCAAGAATTACGCCTAATTCAGTGATGAACTTCTTCATCCAAATAGCTTCCTCGGCGGCTTCACTTACAGCTATGTATTCTGCTTCAGTGGTTGAGTCAGCAACAATTGGCTGCTTAGTACTCTTCCAACTCATTGCTCCATCGTTCAGAGGAAAGACATACCTTGAAATGGATTTGCTATCTCTGGGTTTGATTGAAAACTTGAATCAGAATATGCTTCTAATTTAAGATCAAAACCTCCATATACTAGAAAAATATCTTTAGTCCTTCTCAAGTACTTAAGAATATTTTTCACAGCTTTCCAATGATCCTCTCCTGGATCATCTTGAAATCTACTTGCAATGCCTAAAGCATAAGCAACATTAGGCCTTGTACATAACATGGCATACATTATTGATCCAACAGCCGAAGCATAAGGAATAGAACTCATTCTATTTCTCTCTTCAGGTGTCTTAGGAGACATCCTTTTAGAGAGATGTATGCCTTGACTCATGGGTAAATAATCTCTTTTACTCCCATCCATACTGAATTTTTTCAGTATTAAGTCAATGTACCTTGATTGGGACAAGCCTAGCATCCTCTTAGATCTATCTCTATAGATCTTTATTCCTAGTATATAGGATGCTTCTCTCAAATCTTTCATGGAAAACTTATTTGATAGCCATAATTTGACTGATTGTAACATTGGGATATCATTCCCAATGAGGAGTATGTCATCTACATATAGAACCAAGAAGACTATGGTTCTTCCACTAGTTTTCTTGTACACACATGGTTCATCAACATTCTTGATAAAACCAAACTCTTTTACTATTTCATCAAAATGGATGTTCCAACTCCTTGATGCTTACTTTAATCCATAAATGAATCTCTTAAGTTTGCATATCTAATTTGGTCTCTCATTTGACTCAAATTCTTCTGGCTGTGACATATAGACTTCCTCCTCAAGGAAACCATTAAGGAAGGCAGTCTTTACATCCATTTGTCATATTTCATAGTCGTAGTATGCTACTATAGCAAGCATAATCTGAATAGATTTGAGCATGGCAACAGGTGAAAATGTGTCATCATAATCAATCCCCTGTTTTTGCCTAAAATCCTTAGCCACCAATCTGGCCTTATAGGTTTCAATTTGACCATCAACTCCAATCTTTTTCTTAAAAATTCATTTGCATCCAATAGAATTTATATCCTCTGGTGTATCCACCAAAGTCCATACCTGTTGGTGTGCATGGATTCCATTTTGGATTGCATGGCAGCCAGCCATTTGTAAGAGTCCTTTCTTTTGACTGCTTTTGCATAGGTCAGAGGTTCATCATTTTCAATAACTTGGGCTTCATTATTCTCAATAATGAAATCATACCTCACAGGTGTATTTCATACTTTTTTAGACCTACGGATAGGAGTTATGTGTTCTGGTTCTTTTATGTGATTATATGGTTGAGAAATTTCTATTTGATTTTTTTGAACTTCACTAAGTTCAATATTTCTGCCACTACCCTTTTCTAGGATAAATTCTTTTTCCATGAAAATGGCATGCCTACTTACAAATACCTTTTGTTCGGTAGGATGGTAGAATAAATATCCTATACTATTTCTAGGATATCCTATAAATAGACATCTGTCTGATCTAGCATCAAATTTATGTCCAAAATTTCTTTTGACATAAGCTGGACAACCCCATATCTTAAGATACTTAAGATTAGATTTCTTACTTCTCCATATGTCATATGGAGTACTAGATACAGATTTAGAAGGTACTCTATTCAAGATATAAATTGCAGTCTCCAGAGCATGACCCCAGAAGGAAATAGGTAAATCAGTGAAGCACATCATGGACTATACCATATCTAATAAGGTATGATTTTTTCTTTCGGCTACACCATTTAATTGCGGTGTATAAGGAGGTGTCCATTTAGAGAGAATCTCTTTAAATTTAAGATAGTGAAGAAACTCACTAGATAAGTATTCTCCTCTCCGATCAGATCGAAGGATTTTTATACATTGTCCAGTTTATTTTTTGACCATACTTTGATACTCTTTAAATTTATCAAAGGCTTCTGATTTATGTTTCATAAGATACATATATCCAAACCTAGATAAATCATTAGTAAATGTAATAAAATAAGAGTATCCTCCTTTAGCTTGAGTTGTCATAGGACCACATACATCCGTATGTACAAGTCCTAATAACTCTTTTGTCCTTTCTCTATATCCACTAAATGGAATCTTGGTCATTTTACCCATGAGGCATGATTCACAAGTTCCCAATGATTCATAATCAAAAGAATCAAAGAACTTTTCTTTGTATAACTTATTAATCCTAGCCTCACTAATATGACCTAATCGACAATGCCAGAGTAAAGTATTATTTATGTCATCTCTCTTACATTTTTCATTTTCATCAATATGAAATATATTATTATCCAAACATAGAGTCAACAAACCATTGCTAAATATGCCAAAACAAATAATTTCATTAGAATATTTGATTGAGCAACCTTCGCTCGTTACATTAAGACTATAACCTTGTTTTAATAACAATGGTATAGATATAATATTTCTAATGATCTTAGGCATATAATAACAATTTGTAAGCTCTAAGATCTTCCCATAAGGTAACTTCAATATATTTGTCCCTACAGCTTCTGCCTGGATAGATTCTCCTCTGGCACTATAAAGCTTGAAGTCACCTTTCTTCAAAGTCTTAATTTTTTGCAGCCCCTACAAAGATTTACAGATATAAAAACCACAGTCGGTATCTAATACCCAAGAATTTTGAAATGAAAGAATTTAATGATAATATAGTATGTATCTCATACATACTTTTTGGTGCATTATTTGCACCAGACTTCACGGTTGCAAGGTAAGCCTTGCAATTCCTCTTCTAATGACCTGCTTTGCCACAGTGAAAATAGGTCATTTGTCTGGAGACCTTCTTTCCCTTTTTCTTCTTATTTATACCATTTTTAGGTTTCAACCTTCTCTTTGAACCCTTTTTTCCTACCTTCTTCTTGGAGATTCCTTCCACAAGAAGAAGAGGAGCCTTATCTTTCTTGATATGACTTTCTGCTATCTTGAGCATATTTAACAGCTCAGGCAATGAAGAATTCAGTTTGTTCATGTGATAGTTCATGACAAACTGAGAAAATGATTCTGGGAGTGATTGCAGGATCAAATCCTGACTTAACTCTCCATCCATTACAAAACCTAAATGACTTAATCGAGTGATTAGGTCAATTATCATCAAAACATGATTTTGTATGGATGTTCCTTCTGTCATTCTTGCATGAAATAATTACTTAGATATCTCATATCTAGCAGTCCTACTATGCTCTCCATAAAGCTCTTTTAGATTGAGCAATATGAATTGAGTATCCATGCTATCATGCTACCTCTGTAATTCATTATTCATAGAGGTAAGTATAATGCATTTGACAGTAAGGAAATCATTTTGCCACATCTTATATGTGGACTTATCTTCATCTGTGGTATCATTTCCTAATGGCTTAGGATCAGGGGTGTCAAGAATATAGGAGAGTTTTTCTTGACTGAGTACAATTTTAAGATTTCTCAATCAGTCAACATAATTTTGACCAGTCAATTTATTTGAATCCAAAATTGAACGTAATGAAAGTGAAGAAGCCATTTAATCTACATAATAAAGAACAATACATAAGCAAATAATTCATGATGATAAACATAATTAAATTAGGACTTTAATTTAATTATGTCTCCTACTAAAAATCATAACCCTCTTATTGATTTTCTTAGTGAGAATAAGATCCTAATTCCTTATAAAAAGTCTTGTGGTTGTACAACAAACTTGTTATAAGTTCAAAGGTAGGAAACTCTTTCCAATTGCATTTTATGCAACTCTTAAAAAAACTTTTGCCTCTAAAGCATTAATAGCCTTGTGTTAACACAACAAACTTTAATGTTTTAGTTTAAGTAGAATCCTTCATTTTTATACAGTCAAAAATGAAATATAACTACTTTTGTGGTTACACAATAAAATAGTATATTCAAAATGCTGTAAGCATCTCAATGCACTAGATTAATATTACATCTTTTTCCATGATAGATCTTGTAGTTACACAACAAAACTAATATGGTTTTGGACATAATAAGAAACTAGTATGAAGGAAGGCCTTAATGTAGTGAATATAATATTAAGCATTTTAATCTAAAATTAAATTAATCGAATCGGCCAGGTAAATAGGAGAGAAATGGGAGCCCCCCCGTTGCTTTTCTTAGACACCAATAAATTGGCCAGGTTAGACAATGGAACTAATTAAAAAATCATGTTCTCTTTACCAATCAAGAACCATTTTTTCTAGACACCGATTGATCAATTAGACATCCTGACTGATTGAGCTAAAGATTAATTACACTACAACTTAATATAATTTTTATAGAGGGATTTAAATGGTCTCAATGCACATATTGATTCGAAACAAACTAAATGCATAATAGCATTAATTATGATAAAAATTATATATGTCAATTAACATGTATAATTATTCTAGGACAACCATCATTATATAGTGAATACTTTCCACTATATCAGGACAATCTTTACAGAATAATATATATAACATAATCTCATTATGATAAGAAAAAGAATATGATCTCATCATATAAATTAAAATATGCTAAAAATATTATATCATATTTTTCATTTATGCTATTATACTATGAGCAAAGCATTATATGATTTAACCTAGTAAGGCTCGCTCTGATACCACTGTTGGATTTGGTGTACAGGGTGGAAGCATGGATTTCAAAGCAAAAACATGAAATCTAATAAACCAAACCCAAACCTAAGGACCACCTTATTAGCAATTAAATTATATAACATGCATTTGTAATATAAAAGAAAGTATTAGAATATACCTCTTATCGCTAAATCCTAAATTGACCCTGATCGTCGGTAGCAGTCCGTCAGGGTTTCCACCAGGTGCTCACGTGTTCATCCTCCAATGTTGATCCACACAGAGACTTGATCAAGACATCAGCACCTTTGATTTATTAAAGTTCTAATAATAAGAACTTTAATTAAAAGGACTAGACCTTCTTTAGCCTTTATGTCACCTTCCTTGCCTCTCCTTATTTATCTTTCTTTTTCTTGTCTTCTTAATTTTCCTTCCTAATCTCTTAGTCTTAAGATGACTTCTTATCCTTATAATGATAAGGTCTAGACAAGAGAAAGGAAGAAAGAAAATTGGATAAAAAGAAACTCTTATAAGAAAGAAAAGATAATGTTCACACCTCTGGACTCTTGGTGTGCACCCCTATTTATAATATACGCAAGGGTGCCATCTAAAAACTCACGCCCTTTCCTCATCAAATTCTCATGCTCCATCAGCCAATCTCATGCCTCATCAATAAAAATGAGATATAGACTTAGTCCAAGAGATGCCTTAAAGCAGAAGGACTCTTGGATTAATTCTACGTAAGTTTTTACGAAGAGTCGCAATGCTTCATCTTTGGCGCCACCCTTTTCATCCATTCGATCATGAAACAAAACCATCCGATGGCTCTAAAATGGGATGCCTATTCAGCAAGAAGGCATGGAGATAAACTTTGGATAGTCAAAGTCCCAAGAGACTTTGACTTAGTCTAAGAGACGTCAAGGAGGAGTAGGTGGCATGGAGTCTTGGGTGGCAAAGGGGCTTGGGCGACAAAACATCTTGGATGAAAATTTTAAAAGGAAAAAAAAGGTATTTCATCTACAGAAGGACTCTTCTACACCCCATATCAGACGTCCATGCCAATTAAAAATATTTACATGACATAACATATGGAAAAAGTCAAAGAAGGTAGGCGCCATCTTATTCCATGCGCCAAAGAGTCCTTTGCGCATGAAAGACTTCTCACGCGCAAGAGAGAGACTCTTTGGCACATGGGATGTAGGTATGTGGTGCCCAATCTAAAGCCTAATCAATCAAGATTAATCCAACTCAAGACCAAATCTTATTTGGCTCAAATTAGATCTTAATTATCCCAAATCGAAAGTCGATTCGAATCCAATTCGAATCCAGATGCTAGGGTTTGATATATGTGCTAGCATATTCATCTTGCAAACATGGTCTAATCTAATTTGACCCTTAATTAATTCTCTTTGTGTGTGACCCATTAGGTTCCAAATCTAACCAGTAGTAAGTCAGGGTGTGATTTGACCTAATCTGGTTAGAACTTAACCAAACCAATTTAGGTCAAAACTAGCCAACCCAATTTGACTTAATTTAGAACACTTTCTAATTTAGTGATCAAATTAAAATTTTAATTTGATCAAACCCACAAGACATGATTGATGTCTAGCAATGTATCATGACTACTTGAAAGATGTAAAATTTTGATGGAAATATCAAAAATATCCTTCAGTGAAAAATTATCATGCAACTAGATCCTTCGATCTTCCTGCATCCTGAATATGACTTTGGGTATGGAAATATGTCAACTCCAATATCATATTCATTTCTCTTTCAATCTTATGATAATGATTCATTTAATGAAATATTAGAAACCATTTCTAATTTTCATCATGCTTTGATCAAAGTCTTCCTGAATCATTATTTGTTTGAAGCAGGTAGGATGCTATTTCCTCTTACCAGGAGAGATCGATTCCTTGTTAACCTACTCATAATCTTCATATATATAATCTACCATATCTAGATCATCCCATACATAACTAAGTCATGAATGAGTATAAACCAAAATATGGATTTATATATATAAGATTCTATGGTAGTTTCAGGTCAAAGGTTTACATGCACAAATTTCACTATAAGAACCATCTATTGATATGTAGATAAGACTCCATTAGATATTCTCAATTTGGATCAATTCAGTGAACTCATTCTCTAATAAGCACCCACATTGTTGTATTAGTGTCATACATAAGTTATTGTGAGATCAATCACCCTCTTAATCGAGCATACAGAGAATGTGCTAGTCTTACCGAAAAACATTGATCCCTAACTCAATGTCCCATCAACTTGGAATATTTAAATTAAGATTTTAAGATTTTAGGTCTCACTAGTATGATCTCATCATAATCCTAAAATCATAGCCCTAATTTATAGAGTTCATCATAATCTTAAATAATAAGACACTGCATATGATAAAATAAAATACCTTTATTTATTAAAAAATGTCATTACATGAGTCTGAAAGATAAAGAACATCCCAAAAATAAATTGGCTTGAGGGCATATTCCTTTCACTACCTGCACACAATCCAGAAGACTTTCAAACTCCTTAAAGCCACTAGATATTACCTCCAATAGACCTTTGCCAGTTACAAGTTCACTGCATATACTGAAGTCTTCAACCTACGTTCAAACTCCAACAAATGAATCTCAACTGCTTGCAAATCACGATAAATGATAACTCATCCTCTATAACAAACTCTAAGTGGCCTGAGTAGCCCACTACTAGATGGTTATAGTTATCACCATCATTTTGTTACATGCTCGATCTATAAAAGAGATCTTTCAGATATATTTTTCTTGAAGCTCTCTTTCCCTCCCCATCACTCTGCTTTTCTATTTTTCGAGCACTCCATTCTAGTTGGCCAAAGAACTCATTTGAGCATTGGAGAAGGGAGAAGAGATGTCAGAATAGGTAGTCTTATTTGTAATACATTATCTGCCATTTTTGGTCACCTGCCATTTCTTGTTCTTGACTTTGGTCAAGTCTACCTTTGACTTGTCAAACGTTGACCATTGACCCTTTGACTTTTGACCACATGTCATGCACCTATTGGAGAGCTGGTGGGGGCTTGTCCCCTGCCAGAACCTGGCAAGAAGAAGGGCACACGCCAAGGGTGGCGTGAGCCCAAGTAGGAGGCGCCTAGGAGTCCTTGTTGGACAAGGACTCCACCTCCCTTTTGGATTCCAATCAGAGTCCTACTAAGAATCTAGTTTGACTGGTCTTAGGTGCCCTCTAAGGAGGAATCCAGGGGTCTCTATTCCAACCAATCAGATTTAGATCTGATTTCACAAAGGGTTGTGATTGGTTGAGAGGAAGAGGAGTTGGATCACAAGAGGTCTATAAATAAGACCCTGCGCCCAACCCTAATTCTAAGTAAGAGTGAATGCTATTAGACATGCCCCAAGGCTGCCTCTATCCTCCTTCTCCATGCCATAGTCTCTTCTCCCCTTGCTCTCCACGTCCAAAAGTGTTTTGGATTTAGATTGGTGCGATTCAGATCAAGGAAAGGCGATCAAAATCAAGAAGGCTGCGTTGCTGCAAAAGGACGACTGCAGATCTTCAAAAGAGTTTTGAAGATCCTCCAGATCAGATCCAGATCTGATTTTTGGAGGTGTGATAGAGAAGAAGAGGATCTCCAGATCCAACCCGAGTGGATACCGGTAGAGGCCAGGCGCTTGCGTGGCTAAGATCCAGAACCTTCCGCTGCAATCAGGATCATCTACAAGGTAATAGGATTACCCAAATCAGGTAAATTAAATTTGATTTAATTTATCTTATTTTATTTTATTTATTAAAATAATAATAATCAGATCTGAAACTTATCAAGATCTGATTGAGATCAAGAGAAAATTTTTGAAATATATCTCTTGATCTAATCAGATCTGGACGAACCTGGACCGAGAAATTAGGATTTCCCTTCACTTATAGTGTCTCAACCTACTCAGTCTTGTAACTCCTCATAAGGATTATCTTGATCAAAGTTTTGCTAAATTAAAATATATTGAGATAATTTCTCCAATTTTACTTGGAGTGGTCAATCTTATCTTGACTCATGCATCCACTTTATAAGTACTTGACTGCATCCAAAAACCTTCTATCATTGAATTTGAAATTCAGATAGTTTGATATCAACATACAGTGAGTTCTTACAAGTCACCATAGTGATCTTAGGTTGGTGGGACACTTATATCTATATCTCCTTGGATAACACTTTTGATAGTAAAGTGCTCAAGAATGGTCATGTTCAGTGTAAATCAAATCCTATCTGTATGCCATACCAGTGTGAATATACTCGATTAAGAGGACAACTAACCCATATCGTACACAAGGACCTATACTCGATATAATTATCATCCTTATTAATAATGTATTATTTGGTCATGAACAAGTTTAAGAACCATAGGATAAATCCTCCTTTATCGTATTAGAAGTAGTTCTAAGAACTTTCATCACAATAATAGAGTTCGATTAAGAGATGTACAATCTTATGATGAAATGTGCCTAATAACTTTTATTAATAAATGATTCATATACATTTACAAAATTGATCTCAATGAACTACAAGCTAGATGATTAGATTTAGGACATATTTCCTAATAACTTCCATTTGGAC